>ML822796.1:88525-99109 GCA_009831015.1 Picea engelmannii
TATATATATATATATATATATATATATATATATATATATATATATATATATATATATATATAACAGACGCTTTCGAGACACTTCACTTCCAAGGATTTTTGGAAGATGACGCTTCCGACGCTCTCGCTTCGTGCAACACTGCCTACAGCAAAGTTTAGACCTTACTTTTAATTTTAATGTGCAATGGTCTTATTCCAGCCTGTTCTGATACCATGTTGAGTTTTCAATGAGCTATGGCTCATGCATTTAATTCAATTTTCTATTTAGCTTTTAACTTGAACCATAACTACTACAGCAAACCAAGATCACAAGAAATATAACCATGCACAAGAACACAAGAAGTATCCTGGGAAACCCTTCTCAACAAGGGAAGAAAACCCAACCAATCCTTTTCTATATTCTTTAAGAGAAAGTCCTCCCACACCATCACCAAACTGAGCACACAAGAGAGTGTTGTAATTCTCACAATTACAGACCACAACATCTGAAATTATGAGATGACACAATGTTAAGTTTGTTTCCTCAATGGGGATTCATCGTTATTTATATAAGACTTGTCACATCAAATTATGTGTCTATTGGCACAATAGGGCCGACCTAAATAACTCAAAATATTATTAATAATTACCATATTAATTAGCTTTTACATTAATTATCTTTTACATTAAGGCGGGGCGGACCTGTACCCTTTACATAACAAATAGGGTTATAGATAAGTCTGACTCTTGAACAATATAGCAAGGGATCTCATACACCCACTAGTGCTTAGCCACTAGGGGTACATCCACAACGATGTCCATATCTCTATTTCATTGTGTCTCACAAGAGAACCACACTCACTAGTGCTCAACCACTAGGATCACGTTCACATGTACTCATCCACAGGCACGTCCAACTCAACAGATCTTCTTTCCCACTGCATTACACAAGAGAGTCATCGAGTTCTTCATCTCAACTCTCTTCTTAGAGGAGGCTAATACATTGTTTCATCTTTGTCTCAGAACAATGCACCCAACTCATGGGAATTCACACGTTCACCTGTGCTCAACCACAGGCACGTCTAACTCAGCAGATCTTCTTTCTCACTGCGTTACACAGGAGAATTATCTGGAGTTCATCTCAACTCTCTGTAAGGAGGAGGCCAGCACAACGTTCCAAGTCTGTCTCAGATAGGAACCACACACCCAACTCAACGGCTCTCTCTCAGGTCTGTTTCCTAGAGGATGTCTCACGCAGTTGTAATCATCAACAAAGAGTCCCTGTTAAGAAGTCTCTCTGGAGGTATAGCCCCACAACCCCATACTGATGTGTCCACATCCTCAATATATCCATTCCTGCAATAAGTGCATGCATATACCTCCCTAGTGACTAGTCCACAAGGTATATGCTCATCTCCCCCATCTACAGTTATGACTTGAGCTGTCAATGAGCTCCCCAAAAAAAGTGGCTCATGATCTCCAAGATGTAGACTATGTGTATAATCAGAAGTCTCTAAGCAATACCTCTCGTCAAGCCCATGCAAATCTGAATGCTCCTCACCTTCGACCATCACAAGAAGCTCCTCCATCAAATCATAAGTACCAATAACATCCTCATGTGTCATGACTTCCATAGATGACTGAGTCTCTGTTGTGGATGATGAAGAATGTGTCAAACTCAACTCTTCACAAAATTTATCATAGTCATCATAATCATCGTATGTACTCTCAACCTGTCCATCACATGTAATGGTGTTATCATCTTTATAGGGAAGCTTTAAAGATATATTGGAGGTTGATGTTTTGTCAACCTCATTGCACACCTCCTCAACATGAGTAGATGAATGCACTTTCGAGAAGTCATCTTGGGGTTCTGTCAAACTTCCCTCATGAGATGAGGCATCCACGTCACCAACCACTTCAAATTTCATGGTGCAAAAGTCCTTTAATGACATGGCTGCGTGAAACTCCTCACCAAGCGCCTCATACTCCCTCAAATAATATGTAAACCTTTCATTCTTCTTCCCAACTAATATTTGAGGCTTCAACAACTCCTGCCGCTCTAACAATCTTGTTATATTCTTCTAAGTTTCTTGAGAAGTTTGCCAAAATTCTGCCATAAGTTCCGGATTTATCTTCATCTTGCTTAACCGCATGAGTGCAAACATTGCTACCTTTTATTCTCGACTTCTAGGGATGACTAGGAGATCATGTCTCGAGGCCCACAGGTCCTAGACATGGAGTACCGAGAGCGGGATTGACTTGAGCATGGCCCTGGAGGGCCCATCTTTCTTCTTCTTCATCAAACTTGTCCTGTCAGCAGCAACAGCATCCATCACCTTTGGCTTGGATTGTATCAGAGAACACTCTTGCTCCATGAGGTAATTGGTCCAGGTATCATGGTATGTGTCATATTTGATCATTATAACCTTCAGATATATGCATCAAATTCCTTTCATTTCTGACGACTGCTTGGATCTTACATTAACCCACTTGACCATGGTTGGGGGGATTGACAGGGTACCCTAGCAAGCTTGTACCCATAGGTTTTGGTTAGCCACCAGGGGGGATTTTGAAGGGCCATCATCCGCTCCCATCATATCATCACTCTTACATCTTATCTCCCACTCATCTATCCCATTCCCCTAGTCCGGACATTAGGATGACCTATTTGTGGGGTTACACCTTATCTCGTGGGAAGAAGGGGCTAAAGGCCCAAGAGGTAAAAGCAGTTGGTAAGAGATAAAAGCCATAAAAAATAAAACCTAGAGATGCCTCGCCCAGGGATCCCCGAGAAGGCAATAAAAAGCCTCTCAACAAGAAACAAGAGGGACCCGAAGAAAAATGACAAAACAAGACCTAGCCAAGAGGATGGGGGGTCTCAGACTCTCATCACGAGCCAGCCCATTATGTTCATGGGTACCTAGCAGTATGACATTTCCATTATCTGGTTACCATGCCAGGGCAGTGACCTTTGGTTGCATGGCCAAGGGAAAGGGGGTCTCATCACAAGCCAGCCTTATCATTTCTGTGAAAGTACTTGTGGGTAACACTGTTAGCTCTGGTTACCACGCCAAGGCAGTGTCCTCTAGTTAGACCTTGAAATAAAAAGAAAGAAAAAGTAATAAAGAAAAGAAAGAATAAAGGCAATAAAGGGCTTGGAAAGAATTGCATCCATGACAGGTACAACTCACCTTCTACAAAAGCACCCACAGATAATATCACCCTTGTCTTTCACTCTACTTGTATGTCTGGACATCCTTTGACCACACCACCTTGTGTTACATGGCTTGGATGATATCCTATGGAAACCTTCCTTTTCTTATGGATGCTGGCCCAATAGGGTATTTTGACTTTTTCTTCAGCTTTGTATAGTAGGTCATTGTAATGTCTTTGAGCTATTGGATGATATGCTAGGGGTTTTATGCATGCATTTGATAAAATTAATGATGAAATATGATTGACATTGCTATGATCCCTATGACTAATAAGCCTATGGAGGGCGAAGTTTTTGATGTGCAGGATCATGCCTGACGGACAGGTACCAGTTGGACCGGTACGCATGGGGAGATGATTAGTTCAGACCTCCATGGGGCTGAAGAGCCCATCAGATGGTTGCTGGGACCCCATCAAGGGCAGAGACATGACAGTGATTGGTCGAGCCTTTGCACGAGAGAAGGAGGACGTTTTCATCCAGGACGCCTTGGCTGAGCCCAACCCAAGGGGGTTGACCCACTACAGGTAGAACGTGCCCCTTTGATGCCCCAGGACATCATCTAGGAGCCATGACGTCACCTCCAGTGTATGGCATCTTGATAGAGCAGTTTGGCATGTGTGGCAGAGTTTGGAGGCCCAAGGAGGGCCAACGTTTGTCATCTTGTGTTGCATTTTGCCCTATAAAGGGCCAATGTTTCCCTCAGAGGGGCTTGACATCCTATTTATTGCTCATTTAGGGTTTCATTTAACAATTTAATGTAAAACAGTATGATTTTTGGTTTGTAGCCTTGTCGGCTATCTTTAATGACCTAAAATTAATAGCCTGCACATATACTGTATTATTGTTGTCTTGTTCCGGGCAGGTGTTTTCATTTGGGCATACACTTCTTTATTGGCTGATTAGCCGGACTGTCTGACCTTGGTGGTAACCTGTGAGAGGGAAACTTTAATCTTGACTTTATACCTTTGCCTCTTCAAAACCCCAAGTTACCGGGGACGTCTCCCTTGGGTTAACCTCCCTAAATAGAAAGAACCTCCCCATTGAGGTGACATTGGGTGGGGAAGGTTCCTGTTACGCCAATTTGGCCTCAATTCTCTAGTCATTTGACCTAGCTACAAACTGTGCGATAACACTACCAAGACACCCTGTTGAAATGGAAAGGTATAAGTGTTGGTCACTTATTGATAACAATATGAAAATACCCTTTTAACTGATTTACCCTCCAGGCCGGGACGATGCACTACTCTGATACCACTGAAATGTCCCACCTGCTAATGATATAAAATAGTGCTTACTGCTCCAATATTTTAGTGGTTTTCTGGGTGTTGGACTTTTGTCAAACAGTTAGCCAACAACCTCAAAATCCTCAGTATAACTCCCCTCTCTATTGCTGTTATGCTATGGGGTGATTTTTTGGTTCAATACCTTTGACAAACACTAAGCTAGCATACCCAAGATCCCAATGTAATTTCCCTTAATTGGCTGTTGTAGTATTCTGAGTTTATTTCTGGTTGGAAGCTTTTGTCAAACACCTTGTTTGCACACTCCAAACTCACTGTAAAAACCACGTATTGTTGTTGTTATAATTTATGGTCTGTTAGGTTATGTTTTCAAAGTTATTTGCAATGGATACAAGGGGTTTTGGTGCCAAACAAAATATACTAAACACATACAAATTATACAACAGTATTATAAGTGACTAGTGTGCCAACAACTTGTTATAACAGCAAGGAAAAAATGTCCCAAAATTTCCCAGCTTTATTAACAAACCAAACTGAATCATTACACAGAAAATAACTCACACATTTGGTCTTGAATTGCACCTATAGCTGATGACATTACTGGCTGTTTAATAGATTAGAGTATGCATCTAAAATAAGTGATGTAGCGGACTCCCAACTCCCTTGATCTGCTATCCAAGAAGACAGCGCCCCCCTTTACAAAGCATTTCGACCCCAACAATGAGATTTGGCTCAGCCACTAAGGAAACTCGGACAGCAAGGGATAAATGTTGTTGCCAAAGGAAACTCGGTCCCTCCACAAGGAAATCAGTTGCCCAAGGAAGAGTGCAGCATGTCCAAAGAAAATAGCGGCCCCTCTAGATAAATACAGCCTCTTCTAAGAAGATCTCGACTTGCATAAGCAAATTCGCCCTCCTCACAGAAGAATGTGTCCTCCTCAATTCCAACGAATTGTTGCAATAGATAAATCATCCTAAATAAAAGAGATGTGTCTTTTACAAACCCCAAACTGAAGCGAACAAATAAATATCTATAACAATAAATTCCAAATGGAAGATTTGGATGATCGCCCCACCAATGGCTAGGGCGGACTATTTCACCACCGAAACTTGATTAGCTAGGGTGGATCTCTCACCACCGAAACCAATCCAAACTGGGGTTTACTCCAAACCCCCAAAGGCTCCAAGAGCTCTCCAAATCAAATCAAATAATCATCAACATAATGAGAGGAAATGAGCTCCTATCTCTTATTTATACCCCTTTCACCTTTTTCTCTTCAAGTGACTTTTGAATTCATCTTTAATATATTCTCTAAAATCACTCTATTAATTTATTAGACCTTTTTTCTCCAAAAACTGATTTATTTGACTTTACAAACATATTTAGGTACTGGAAGTCACTTTTCATTACCCCAACATTTAGAGCTCTTTATCCCAGCTCCAATGAGCTATAACACTAAGGTATCCTCTCCAGTGATTTGATTCAAAATAACACCTTATTTAGATTAATTAAATTATGCTCAATAGTACTCCCAAAATTACGGGAATAGTCTAAACGCTCCGTAACCAGTGATGATGCTGAAGATTTGGTCATGAAGTTGTTCTCCGCTACTCTTTATGATGCCTCAAGGCGTTGGTACCTCAGCCTTCCTGATGGAAGCATCAAAACCATGGATGGACTTGAAGAGTCCTTTCTCAAAAGATGGAGTATCAAAGAAGACCCTAATATGCTTCTCACACGACTGAATAGCCTTGCTAAGTATAAGAATGAGTACATTCGGAAATTTCATACCAGATTCGAGACATTGCTACAAAGAATTCCCGCAAGCCATCACCCGAAAGATGACTACCTTGTCCATATTTACACCAGATCATTCAATGGCCAACTAGGGTATCTTCTTAGAGATAAAAACCCCCAATCCATTCAAGAAGCCCAAGAGCTCGCCACCAAGATAGAAGGGAACCTCCTTTCATCTAAAATTGAGCCTTTTGCTAACCCGAGGGGGAGAGTAGACACCAAGCAGAAGATAGTACATAACGTTGAGCCTACTTCAGATCTATGTACTAGTATCAGCAAGCTACAAGCCTCCATGGATGGCATCATAAAGAATCAAGAAGAAATGATGAGCCGGATTGTCAGACTTGAAAAATCCCAGATCCAAGCACCCAAGCCCCCGTTCAAAGGACAATTCCAGAAAGGGAACCAATTTTACAAGCCAAAGAATAAGCACGAAGTTCCAAATACCTTGGCCCCTACAAACGTTGTTGATGAAAATCCTTGGTGCATGGAGTGCAGTGAAGCACATTGGGAGCATGAATGTCCTTATAACGCTAGCCATCAACAAGTCAACAACATGGATTGCTTCATGGGTTTCCCTCCGATAAATATCACAGATATAGAACATCAAGAAGCCGTAAGGGAAGCAGCCAAAGCAGCAAGGATGGCGGTAATAAACAACCTGGATCAGGAATCACAAGAAAAGCTAAAGAAATAAGAAGTTCAAGTGTACAGAAGGAAGAACTCGAAACAACCTGCTATTGATCAGGCAAAGCCCCCGCCCTTGGAGATACTTCTTCCCAAGACTTCCAAGGTTGGTAAGGTTGACCTAAATTTTGACTTCGAAGGGCCATTATCAAAGATGCATGTGAATGTTCCCCTCGAAGAAGCAATCAAGATCCCATCCATCAAGGAGTGATTTGACACTTTCTTTTCGAGATCAAATGAACCTATGGATCCCCCTATTATGTTGCAAGTTGATCATTTCAGGGTCCAATATGGTGAGAACCCTCCTTTCTTCATGACTTTGACAATGAACAACAAAAATCTCAATAATTGCATGCTAGATACAAGTGTTGGTGCCAACATGATGTCGCTTAAAGTCATGCAACAAGTGGGTTTGAAGGTCACTAGGCCTTACAGGAATGTGTGTGGCCTCAAATCCAAAGCAATACCCACACATGGGGTGGTTGAAAATGTTGAGGTATGCTTGAAGGAGTATCCAGAAAAGATAGTTCACATTGACATTGTGGTGGTCGATGTCCCAGACATGTGGGGAATGTTATTATCTAGGAAGTTTGGCGCAATGATAGGCGGTTCCCTTGAGATGGACCTCACCTTTTTACGATTACCTTTGAAAGATGGAACGGTGGGACGTCTACTTAATGTGCCAATAACTGGGGATCATGTGCAAGATACTATCCAGCCCGCCAATAATGACAAAGCGCAGAACGATATGATACGAACTCTTCAGAAATATTCTCCAGAAGGCATGCCCTTTGCGACAAAAGAAGACTCTGATCTGATCGAATGGCCCAAGAAAGAAGAATATCAGCAACTCCTAGATGAATTCAAGAACAAAGAAGTTGAGACGGTGAAGATATTAAAGAAAAATGAAGATGACGTACAAATCCGCCCATCACAACAAGAAGTTTTTACAGCAGAAGCCCACCCACCTCCCCTAATACAATACACCAGGGTTGTTCAGGGAATGACCAAATACAAAGTCAGAAAGTATAAGGAGGGAGATATAGTATGGATGTGGGATACTCAGAAAGGAGAGCCAACTAATGTAAAAGGAAGCATGCAATCATGGCTCGGACCCTTAAAAGTTGGAATGGAATCAGTCGATAATTCATACTACTTGTCCACTTTGGAAGGAAGAAGACGCCCATTACCTATCAGCGGGCACCTCCTTAAACCCCACCAAGGTGGTGGGACCTGACTTCACAGGTGAGTGAAGGTAAGTAGGCATTCTTCGTGTATTATACCATTTGCATTTCATGTTAGTTTGCTTCCACACTTGCATATTGATTGTTTTATTTCAGTTTATATATATGTCTATATATGTGGGGTGGCAATACCACCCCATCTTTGTTACTGATGCCCCTATCGAGTTGAGCAGGTCTGCAGGTTATGCCAGAGATGCTGAGGTTCTCATGCGCTCTACGGTGAGCACATGTCCCCGACTTGGAGCCAGATGTTATCCCCGATTTCTAGGGATAACTAGGAGATCATGTCTCGAGGCCCAAAGGACCTAGATATGGAGTACCGAGAGCAGGATTGACCTGAGCATGGCCCTGGAGGGCCCATCCTTCTTCTCTTTCATCAGACTTGTCTTGTCAGCAGTAGCAGCATCCATCACCATCGGCCTGGTCTTGTATCGGAGAAGGCTCTTGCTCCATGAGGTAATTGGTCCAGGTATCAAGGTATGTGTCACTTTTGACCATTATAACCTTTAGATATATGCATCTTACTCCTTTAATATCTGACAACTGCTTGGATCTTACATTAACCCACTTGACCATGGTTGGGGGCATTGACAAGGTATCCTAGCAAGCCTGTACCCATAGGTTTTGGTTTGCCTGCAGAGCCATCGTCCACTCCCATCATATCATCACTTTTTCATCTTATCTCCCGCTCATCTTTCCCATTCCCTTAGTCTGAGCATTAGGATGATCTGTTTGTAGGGTTGCACCTTATCTCGTGGGAAGAAGGGGCTAAAGGCCCAGAAGGTAAAAGCAGTTGGTAAAAGACAAAAGCCATAAAAATGAAACATAGAGATGCCTCGCCCAGGGATCCCTGAGAAGGTAATAAAAAGCTTCTCAGCAAGAAACAAGAGGGACCCTAAGAAAAATAACTAAACAAGACATAGCCAAGAGGATAGCTGGTATCATCACGAGCCAACCTATTAAGTTCATGGGTACCTAACAGCATGACATTGCCACTATCTGGTTACCACGCCAGGGCAGTGAGCTTTGGTTGCATGGCCAAGGGAAGGGGGTCTCATCACGAGCCAGCCTTATCATCTCTGTGAAAGTGCTTCTGGGTAACACTGTCAGCTCTGGTCACCATACCGAGGCAGTGTCCTCTAGTTAGTCCTTGAGATAAAAAAAGAAAAAGCAAATAAAGGAAAGAAAGAATAAAGGCAATAAAGGGCTTGGAAAAACTTGCATCCATGATGGGTACAGCTCGCCTTCTACAAAGGCACCCACAGGTAATATCATGCATCCTTGTCTTTCACTCTACCCATATGTCTGGACATCCCTTATCCACATCACCTTGTTCTACATGGTTTGGATGATAACCCTTGGAGACTTTCCTTTCCTTATGGATACTAGCCCAATAGGGTGTCTTGTCCTTTTCTTCAGCAATGTATTGTAGGTCTTTGTAATATCTTTGAGCTATTGGATGATATATCAGGGTTTTTATGCATATGTTTGATAATATTAATGATGAGATGTGATTAACATTGCCATGATCCCTATGACTAATGAGCCCATGGAGGGCGAAGTTTTTGATGTGCAGGACCATGCCCGATGGACAGGTACCAGTTGGACCGGTACACATGGGGAGATGATTAGTTCGGACCTCCATGGGGCTGAAGAGCCCATCAGATGGTTGTTGGGACCCCATCAAGGGCAGAGACAGGGCAGTGTTCGATCGAGCTTTTGCACATGAGAAGAAGAAGGGCGTTCCATTAGGGACACTTTGGTTGAACCCAGCCCAGGGGGGTTGACCCACTTCCACTGGAATGCTTCCCTTTGATGGCCCAGAACGTCACCTAGGAGCCATTGACATCACCTTGATCGTGTGGCAGCTTTACAGGGCAGTTAGCATGTGTGGCATGATTGGGAGGCCCAAAGAGGGCCAATGTTTTGTCATTTTGTGCTGCATTTTGCCCTAAAAGGGGCTAATGTCTCCCTCTGTAGGGCTTGACATCTTGCTTATGCTCAATTAGGGCTTTGATTTGACAATTTAATGTAAAAACAGTATAATTTTGGTTTGTAGCCTTGTCGGCTATTTTTAATGACCTAAATTTAATTAGAGGTCATGATACAGTATATATTGAGGAGTTTTATCCTCATTTTGACAATAACACACAACTCACTCTCTTGTGATATCTGATTTTTGCGCCCTAGTTGGGGTATTTCATCTTTTAAGTGAGGCGCACTTGTTGAAGGAAGGATTTTCTTGGCATTTTTGGCATTTCTCTTGAAGGAAGGTTAACAACTAGGGTTTGCATTGCTATTTCTTCATGATATGTAAGTGTATTTTCTGCAAAACTTCTTAATTGAATGGTTGTAGGTTTGTATTCTTGCATTTATTATAAATTTGTTGATTTAAAACCCTAGGTGACAAGCACACAAGT
>ML822796.1:100594-114623 GCA_009831015.1 Picea engelmannii
AGTCATACTTGATATTCTTGATAGCTTCATTTTTACTAATGGGATCAATATTATTTCCTGGGGAAGAAGGGAAACTCCATATTTTTGTGTTTCTTAATAAGCAAGTCATAACAATATAAAGAGATGGCTTCATATAAGCATGATTTGAAGTATTATTAATGCATGGGCTGTTTGGAAAACATTCAACAACATTAGCATAGTTCATGTTTCTGGTTACACCAAATGATGCAATACATAGCGTAAAAAGAATCTCAGTCTGTTACAAAATTCATTTAAATCTAAATAGTTGTATAAAGGAAGTCACTGATACCAGAGATAATGTAACAAAAAGGAAACATTCAAAGAGAAAAATGTAGTAAAATATTGTACCTTTGCGTGGAATAATTCCAAAACAGGAGCATCCAATGGAACAACTGAAAGAGGGACAAATGGAAGATTGCTCATTGGAAGAAGCATCAACCATGAATTTCCAGCTGTCGCATCAGTTGAGAATGTTTCTTCTAGTAGTAAAACTATTTGATCCTCCTATAAAGATGAAATAATAGATGATAAACAATAAGAAGAGATGCCAAAAGATATTAGCCAGCAGGGATAAAGCAAGGGATTTATCTTACATGAGTAATTGTAGTATCATTCTGTTACCTTATATAGAGCTAGATCAGTGCAGTGAAACCTGTTCTCAAAAGACAACGCAACTACTTCAATTTCATTTTTCATTGATTCGGTCCCTTGAAAATTTCTAGCTCTTGGAAACCCCCGCACAATCACTAAAACACTGGATTCACTTGAAGTAGTTTTACTAGGCATCCGAAAGCAAATATAATCCTGAATGAAACTTTCTAATTTTTGATCCATCGATTGCCCATCTTCAACTTTCTGCCAAAATTGGAAAATGTAAGGCATATAAGAAATGAACGATAAAGGTGTCATGAAAAGAAATATAGTTTAAAAGATATAGACTATGTCAAAAGGACAACAAGCTTTCTGTAGAAATGCTCTAAAAGTAGACACTGAAAATCCAATAATAAAGTTCCCAAATCAATTGACAAGTCCAGTACTCGAGAGTCGAGACACAGATATAAGTGGCATAAATAAAGGGACAAATAACCTGGTCAAGATGATATGCTATGGATTCAAAGGAAATCCCAAATGTCTATAGAACTATAGACTGACCATATAAAACACGAAGCATTGTTCAACTACAATCAAGATGGCAGACCTATGCAAGACCAAGGGATTTACAGACGATAAACAGTAAGATATTTATTTCAGAAACGATAGAGTTAACATGTTTAAATCTAAAGTGTCAGGTATTCAGGAAGATATGTTATGCTGTTATCAAAAGCATTGTAGCATGGACTTTTGTGGACTTTTGTTATCCACCAATTCAATCTTAAGAAACAAAATAAAAAGTGTGTCACAACACAAATTTGTTAACTGTGATTTTTAAAGGACTTGTTGCAGGAAGACCTTTGATTACTTTACTATTTTGTTTTTTCAGTATGCCAATTACTCATCCTAGTGTACTTTACTAATGTATTTTTGTAGTGTGTTATGCCCCAGATTCTCTACAGTGTACCCTACATTTTTTCACAAAATCTAACCACTCCGATCTCCCCAAATTGTGATGATTTTTTGTATGTGTCCATGATGGGATGATTTTGATGTACAAGTGTTGGTTAAAGGTTACCCAGATCCACTCAAGCTGACGATCATGGCATGTCCTTTTAGTCCCCATTCTCAAGGTGCTTGGTTTTATTGTTCCATCGACTACCCCTTTGGAGGTGGTAACTCCCTCTAATGTCGAGCATTTATGTCCCGGGTAGGTATGTGGGCATTCTGAGGTGGATCTACTAGGATACATAATTTACAGGGCCCTTAATTAATCACTTATTATTCTTGCTAGGTAAAAGGTGATTGTGCTTTGTAAGGGTTGTCACACCCATGGTTTAGCACACCTTACCCACATGGACCACCTCTTTCATATGTATACACCACACTTGGGCCTTTGGAGGACATTTTGCACATGATTATTTAGTTGCACATTTTTTGAGGCATATCACGGATTTTGAGGCATTGGTCACCCTCTCTGAGGCACGAATGGGCAACTTTCATATGCATGGACATCCTTTACGCTCACCATCTGTCAAAAGCCAAGATGTCCCTCTCCTTTGGCACTTTTTTAATGCAATTTACTCAATAGAGGAGGGTTGACTTCATTTGGGGACAGTTCATGAGGACGTGAGGCTATTTTGAGCATAATTGGATGATGTGGAGGTCACCCATGTGACTTGGCACTTGATGGAGATCACTTGGCACTTACCCCTTATATTTGGATGCACTTTATGATCACCTTTTGATGGCTTGTTGAGCAAATTAGAGAAGTCATCCACTTTTTGGGTTTTACTTTATCTTGGGGTTGAAATATCCCTGATCCTTGGATCTGAATATTTACTACTACTATTGGATGTTCTGCTACAGATATGATACTCGGGGGGTTTCTAGATGTGTTTCTTGGGTTTTTAGATGTGTTTGTTTAGTTTTATGTTCTCATGCGTAGCATGCATGGCATTGTTGGATCCATAAATAACTCATTGCATTTTATTAAGTAACAGCAAATGCTAATACATGGAAATACTTGAAATCAATCTCAAAATGCCTCAATTAGATTGTAACAGAGATAAATCTATCCTACAGTACCAAGAAAGACAAGTAGAATACCGATATATAACATGCATCGGCAGACCTACAACATGAAAGTCGAATCTACTACATGCATGGGAGGAATGTTGCATGCAACTGTCGAAACCAACGGAAAACTGAGATATGATAGCTATAGTCCTCGAAATATGATGAACTTTGTCTTCACTAGGTCGCCTTTCCTCCTAGATGACTCGCTATGCCACCAAAGTGATGTGTTGGATCTCTATGAACCTACTGCTGCAATGTTGAATCTCCAGAACCACTATCGAGAACCGCACGCCTTGGACAATGGTAGAACTGTCACCCAAGGAAAAATACCCGTCGGAATCTAATGAAATCTGTCTCAATAGGAGCGCCCTGCCTCCCTCTCAAATGGGTTTTAAGGAATGATGACTCACCTTGTTTTCCCAAGCCAAGCAACCCTTTTGCCTAGTTAAACTTCCACTAAAACCCCACGTTGACCAAGATAAATAGAGAAGGGGCCAAGCAACCCTTTTCCCAAGCCTTTACCCAACCCTTCAAGGGTTCCATCAACCCCTCAGTGAAGAGCATCATGAACCTGGTTGGTGATATATCCTGCACCATGACTGCTAGCCTCTGAAATTCCTCAATGTATGCCTCGGCTACACCTGTTTGCTTGAGTTGTGTGAGCTCTCGGAAAGGTAGTTCAGGATCCCCCCGATCAAATCTGCCAATGAGACTTTGGGTGAATTCTGTGTAGGTCACTATCTGGTTGTGGCCTAGGGTGGTGAGTCCATGATACCACCAGTCATGAGCCTTGCCATCCAAATACATAGTGGCAAATTTTATGGCCTCCATCTCCCTCATGGGATTAAGCTGCAAATAAGTGTCCAGTTTTTGTAGCCATGCCTGGGCTGTCATCTTGGTCGTACCATCAAAGTATGGGATTTCTATCTTCCCTACTCTTCGTTCAAACTCAGAACTGCTCCTGTGGTTCGGCCTGGGCTTGTTTCTGAACTTGAGTTGGCAATACTGATCCAAGGACATCTGCCTCTGAATGATCATATCCAAGCCATAGTAATCCCTAGTACACTGTGCCATCTGCTCAACAAAGTCATCTACCTATTCATCTGTGAATGTGGGAAATAACGGTCTAGGGTTCGTCCTGCTCCCCATCTGTCCATGTGATGTACCCCCTCCATGGCTTCCTTTGGACCTGGGGGCCTTTTCCGGATTATACCTGACTTCCCCATGGGATCCACTAGCCTCTTTGTTTCCATATGTCTTAGGGTCTTTCCCCTGATGAGTCATCTTCATCAATAGCTCGGTTATCTGAGTCCGGTTCTCATCAATCTTCCTTAGATTCCCGTCTACCTTCTTCAAGGTCTCAATGATTTCGGCTTGACCCCTTCGGTTTGTCTCCTGGCTTTCCTGTAAACGGTGGACCAGGTTACCTTCTGTAATGTTTATGGTTTGATGGAATTTGTCAAACTTGGCTGCCAAGAAAGCCAAGCCATGTGGCTCACGATCATCTCTTGATCCCTCCATTTCGGCTTCTGTTTCACTAGCCAGCTTCTTCCTTCTGCCCATAAAGATACCACTATACCTCTAGATGTGCTAATCTTCACAGGTTTGGAGGATCAAAGCTCTGATACCACTATAATGATCCCAAGCCAATTTTTTGCTTGGAATCACTAACTAATCACTGATTTGATTATTATTTCTTGTGTATGCAAGTTGGCCATGAACATTTCGGCCTTAGGGTTTATTCAGTTATTCAACCATAGATTTATATAAGCATCATTGTCATCATATGAAGATCATCAACACTACAGAAGATAAGAACCACAAGCAAATAGCTGAACTTTATTATAAGAAAGCAAGCACCTGATACAATAGAGAAGAAGATCTGGAATAGATGGCTTCAAGACAACAAAAGAGATGCATACAAAATGCTCCCGGAGATACAAATCAAGCCTCCCAAAGGCTGCAATAGAAGATGAGCACTCAACTACAAAACCAGGGTTTAAGCCTAACCCTCAAGCAACTGGTACGGCCCTGCTCACTGCTGGTACGGCCTGTTGAAGACAGAGACCCTCAAGGGTTCGGCCCTCCTGAGATAAAGAACTGCAAATGCTACCAACTCCTTCCCAAGGATAGATCAAGACAATGGAAGCCTCCTCTTGAAGTATGGAGCTCAAACACTGAAGCTTCCTCCTCAAACTGCAGAAACCCTAGGATGGTACGGCCCTCCTGAAACCCTGAATATGGCCAATAGTATGGCCTAGCTGAATATGGGCTCTGAATGCTCTTAAACTCTCTCAGATGATAGATCGGGCCACCACAAGCACTTGAGAGAAGTTCCAAGATCAGATCTAGCCTATAGCCTTATAGATCTGAATAATACTGAATCACCAAATCGTCCCCTTCCCCCTGAAATTGTTCCAACCTGTAAATAGATGATAGGGACATGATGACTCCTCCAACAAGCCCTCAAACTGATGAGTAGGGGCTTGCAAGCAAAACCCTAATGCTGGAATTCTCCAAGGCTCCTTCTCCTAGTTGGATCGAACTCTTATTCAACATATGGTGTGCCCCTGGAAGAAAACCCTAGCGCGGACGGCCCTGTTGATCCAACTGGTACGGCCCTGCTAGTCCTCCTGAATAGATGATAGTTGTAGAATGGTGTGGGTGGAGTATTTCATCCCCGAGACCAAGCTTGGAGCTAGGTGAGTGGAATCTTTCACCACTAAGTTGCTCACTAGGGTTTGTAATATCAAAACCCTCAAAATTGTATGCTCACGAGCATCAACAAGCAAAATATTAAAATCCAGAATGAATGAGAGGTGCGCCCTAGCCTTCTCTTTACACTTTTCTTCTATTTCCGTGTTGAGTTAAGTTAACCCCTAGGGTTAACCCTAACTCAACCTCCAGCGCTTCTATTTCTTCATTGAGTTATCTTTTAACTCTTTTTACCTTTTTATTAAGTCAACTTAAGAATATAACCTTAGTTTGGTTGACTTTTCCCCTCAGTGTGAGACTATGGCCTAGTGGGGATGCCTAGGCCACTAAGTCTTCTCAAACCTCTTCATCAAGAGGTGGGGGACATTACACTTTCCCCTCCAAGTGTAATATGGCGAAGCTTATAACTTATCATTCTGTCAGATTTGATTAAGCTTGAAGTATGTGTCAATATTTTGTACTCATGCTTGAGATAAACACCTAGAAGATCCATCAAAAGAAGGGATTGTCAGTTTCCCAACTTTCTCGATAAAATCTAGGTTTTGTGGCTACATGTTACCCCTCTATACTTCTTTGGTCCTGTTTCGATACCTGATCAAACAGTAGTCCATCAAGCTCATGTCAACGTGAAACTTCAGGCCTAGTGCCAAGTAGTCTCTCCTGTATTCTACAAATGGATCTCTCGGTCTTGTTTGCCCATGTCCTTGTTGTCCCAACTGTTGTCCTGGTTGTCCCGTCGACTATCCTCCCTGAAACTGAGGATATAGAGGTCTAGGAATTTTCCCGTTGATGTATAGGTACAAGTGGGTGATTGATATCCACTCAACCCTGCTTGGTTCCCACTGGAGCCACTCACTCCACCTCCTTGGTGTCCCATCGAACCACTCACTCCACCTACTAGATTTGCACCAATCGTGCCCAAGTTGTTTTGGATCATCTGTGAACTGATTTCCATCTGTGTTATGGCATTCATCATGTCTTGTTGCCTTCTGGCGAGATCATTCAATACAACTTTGGTATTGTCATAAGGGATCTTTGGGCCTTTCCCACGGCCCTTCGGAAAGTCCTTTCTTCCTTTCCCACGGCCCTCTAGAATGTCATCACTGTCACCCATCTCTACCTCTAACTCTGCCTCTGTCTCTGAGCTAATATGATCTCTTTCCTTTGCCTCTACTTCTGTACCTGATTGGATGTGGAAGGGGGTGTAGTCTCTGTTTTTGTCCCTTCTTTCCCTACTGTGACCCCTACGGTACTGAACGTACTCGTCTCCTATGTGACCCCTGCCCTCTTAATACTCTTCACATGTTCCCAAAATCATGGAGTCATGACTCAAGCGTTTCCTCACAGGCTGGGAGGAAGAACGCTCTAATACCATTGAAATATCCTTGATCCTTGGATCTGAATATTTACTGCTACTATTGGATGTTCTGCTGCAAATATGATACTTTGGGGGTTTCTGGATACATTTCATGGGTTTTTAGATGTGTTTGTTTAGTTTTATCTTCTCATGCGTAGCATGCATGGCATTGTTGGATCCATAAATAACTCATTGCATTTTATTAAAAGACAGCAAATGTTAATACATGGAAATACTTGAAATCAATCTCAGAATGCCTCCATTAGATTGTAACAGATATAAAACTATCTGACAATACCAAGAAAGACAAGTAGAATACTGATCTATAACATGCATCGGTAGATCTACAACATGCAAGTCAAATCTACTACATGCATGGAAGGAATGTTGCATGCAACTACCGAAACCAACGGAAAACTGAGATCTGATAGCTATATTCCTGATAATCTTTGTCTTCACTAGGTCGCCTTTGCTCCTAGATGACTCGCTATGCCACCAAAGTGATGTGTTGGATCTCTATGAACCTACTGCTGCAATGTCAAATCTCTAGAACCACTGTCGGGAACCTCACGCCTTGGATAATGGTAGAACTGTTGCCCATGGAGAAATACCCGTTGAAATCTAGTGAAATTTGTCTCAATAGGAGCACCCTCCCTCCCTCTCAAATGGGTTTTAAGGAATGTTGGCTCGCCTTGCTTTCCCAAGCCAAGCAACCCTTTTGCCTCATTAAACTTCCTTTGAAACCCCACACTAACCAAGATAACTCTGTGCTCAAGCTCGGATTTGAACCCACCTAAACCCTGAACCTGTAAATGAATGTAATGTCCCCCACCTCTTGAGGAAGAGGTTTGGAAGACTTAGTGGTCTAGGTGTCCCCATTAGGCCATAGTCTCACACTGAGGGGAAAGGTCAACTAAGCTAAGGTTATATTCTTAAGTTGACTTGATAAAAAAGGTGAAAAAGGAGTTAAAAGATAACTCAACAAAGAAATAGAAGAGTTGGAGTTGGAGTTAGGGTTAACTCTAGGAGTTAAGTTAACTCAACAGGAAAATAGAAGAAAAAGTATAAAGGGAAGGCTAGGGCGCACTTCTTGAGCATTCTAGATTTTGGTAATTGTTTGTTATTGCTCTTGAGCATATAGTTTGAGGGTTTTGCTGTCACAAACCCTTGTGAGCAACTTAGTGGTGAAAGACCCACTCACCTTGTTCCAAGCTTGGTCTCGGGGATGAAATACTCCACCCACACCATTCTACACTCATCACAAATCCACCTATCGATTCAGGAAGCAAGCAGGGTCGTACTGTTCAGGAATTTCCAGCAGGGGCGCACCATCATTTGAAGAAGAGATCGATCCAGCCAATCAAGAGAGCTTGAGGGTATTCCGACACTTGGGTTTTACTTGCAGGTTCTCAACTATCATTTTGGAGGTTTTCTTGAAGAGTTATCACCATCAGATCTTCAGCTACAGATTGGGACGGCCGTGAGGCAAGGAGGACGTCCTGTGATTCAATATTTCTCAGATCTAGGGAGTTCTACCTAGAATCTGTACCTGAGACTTCTCCTACAGGGTTTCCACAACCCGATCTATCATTCTGGAGAGTTTTAGAGGTTTTGGAGGTGTCCTTTATTCAGAACGATTTATCGAGCTATCCAGGGTTTCAGGAGGGCGCATACTGCATTAGGGTTTCAGCCATTGATGGAGGAGGATCGAGTATTTGAGCTTCAGACTTCCGGGAGGGGTTTCCTTGGTCCCGATCTACATCTTGATCAAGTTTGGTACGATTTGAGTACCTCCTTCAGCCAGGCCGAAATATTGGTCCCTTTCAGCCAACAGGACATACCAGTAGGACGCACCAACAATCAGGAAGGGTTGAGCGTTCACCTATTGTTGGCACTTTGGATCTTCAGATTATATTCAGCCTTTGGAGGCATCTTTTGTATTAGCGGGAGCATTTTGTAGCAACTCATATCTATTATCTATTGGAGCCATCTGAGGATTATTCCAGATCTGCTCTCTATATTGTATCTGGTTCATGCTTTCATAATAAAGGTCAGATCTATGCTTGTGTTTTCCATATCTGAGTATTCTTGTGATATTGCATGTGTTGAGTAGATCTTGTATGAACACCATTTAAATAACTGGAACAAACCCTAAGGCCAAATCATCAAAAGCAACCTACACAACAGATAATCAACAAACACAACAGTGGTAGTTAGTGGTTTCAAGCAAAAAATTGGCTTGGGATCATTACAATGAAGCGAATCTTTAAGGAAGGATCCAATCCTGTAATTTGAAGCCTGATGAATAATCTGGTTGATTCTTCTAATGGACTAGCGTGTGTCTCTCAACACCAAAATCTCTCAATGGTGGTGGTTTCCTTCAGAAATCCACAAAACATGAAGAAAGTCACTTGACTTCTCCTCTGACGTCTAATTCTCAACTCAACTCATGCATAATGGTGAATTAGATCGACTTTTCTCCTTTATACTGTTGAATTATATAGCTTTGGATATAGTGTTAACTTTATGTCAAGCATCAAACACATGACAAGTGTCAACCTTATGCCAAGACAACCATATGGCATGTCTCAACCTCATAGCACCTCTAAGAGGTTTGCTTAGGGAGGTTGTAGTGGCTAGCTTAGGGAGGTTGCTTAAGAGGGTTTCTTAGGATGGTTGGAATGGCCAGCTTAGGGGGGTTGCTTAGGGTGGTGGTATGACAACTGTATAACAGTTGTCATACAATCCTAACAAGACAACTATCATACTATCCCACTCAAAGAAGACACAAAACCTTTCCGACAAAAAATTAGGTGAATAAATCCTAAGTTGGCACCTTTGGTTCAAGTAGAACTCAAAAAGATGTTGGATGCAGGCATCATTGCCCCAACAAGGCATTCTTCATGGTGTTCTAACTTGGTTGTAGTTAGAAAGAAAAATGGGGGAATAAGGCTATGTATAGATTTTAGAAATCTGAATCTTGCATGCATTAAGGATAATTACCCCTTGCCCAACATGGAAACTCTGTTGCAAAGAGTTACTGGGTCAAAAATAATGTCTATGTTAGATGGTTTCTCTGGATACAATCAAGTGTTGGTAAGGAAAGAGGAACAGAATAAGACAACTTTCACCACACCATGGGGTACCTTTGAGTATCTTAGAATGCCTTTTGGATTATTAAATGCAGGGGCCACTTTTCAAAGAGCCATGGATTTTGTTTTTCATGAATTGATGGGCAAAATAATCGAGATATACCAAGATGATTTGACTGTGTTTTCAAAGGAAAGATCTAATCATATAAGTCATCTCAGACAGGTGTTTGAAAGATGTCGAAAGTATGGCATCTCCTTGGATCCAGCCAAGTCAATCTTAGGGGTTGATGAAGGTAAGTTGTTGGGTCATATCATAACAAAAGATGGGGTGAAAATGGATCCAAAAAGGGTGCAAGCTATACAAGGAGTCCCTTTACCCCAAACCAAGAAAGCCTTACAATCCTTCCTTGGTCAGATTAACTTTGTAAGAAGGTTCATCCTAAACTTGCCCAAAACTATGAAACCTATTCAAAGACTTTTAAAGAAGGATATCAAGTTTGAATGGACAGAAGAAGGAAGAAGAGCATTCAAAAGTATTAAGGACGCAATTAGTAAATCTCTTGTACTAATTAGTCCAGACTATGCTAAAGACTTTCAAATCTTCGCCTTTTCTTCTGAGGATACTATAGCAGGGGTGTTGCTCCAAAAGAATGATGAGGATCAAGAGCAGCCCATTGCTTTCATGAGCAAGGCATTGAAGAATTCAGAGCTTAATTGTACAACTATGGAAAAGCAAGCATATGCTTTGGTCAAGTCCCTTAAGCATTTTCGAGTTTACATAGGATATTCAAGAGTTGTGGGGTATGTGCCTCACCCGGCAGTAAAAGATATCCTTGGACAACAAGATTGCTTGGGGGTCAGAGGAAAGTGGGTTTCAAAAATACAAGAGTATGATCTAGAGATAAAACCCACCAAATTAATCAAAGGTCAAGGATTAGCTCAAATGCTAATTGAAGGTAATGAACAAGCTTTAAACCTAGTCTGTCAAAACAGCCAATCTAGGCCAGCTTTATCTCCAGAACTTCAAAAGTTAGAACAACACGAATGGTATGCTGATATCATTTTCGTCCTGTCTAATCTCACATGCCCTAGTCACTTAATTGGTCACAAAAGAAGAGCATTGAGATTAAAGGCAGCTAAGTATTGTATTATTCGGGATGGATTGGGGTGGAGGAACCCCGATGGGGTAATACTTAGATGTGTTGATGAGTTTGAGTCCAAAAGACTCTTGGTGGATTTTCATTCAGGATTTTGTGGTGGGCATTTTGCAGCCAAAACCACCACCCACAAAATCCTCAGAGCAGGTTACTACTGGCCTACTATATTTTCAGATTGGCACAAAATGGTTAGGGGTTGTCAGCAGTGTCAATTGTTTACTGGGAAGGAGAAGCTAGCAGCCTCACCATTACAGCCAATAGTGGTGGAAGCCCCTTTTCAGCAGTGGGGGCTTGATTTCATCGGTCAGTTCAAAGATAATTCAAGTAATGGCTATACTTGGATAATCACGGCAACTGATTACTTTACAAAGTGGGTAGAAGCTATACCCACCAAGACAGCAACCGATAAAGTGGTCATGGACTTTCTCGAAGACAGAATTATCACTAGATTTGGTGTGCCAGCAAAAATAACTACTGATAATGCCAAGGCTTTCAGTTCCACAGAACTATCCTCATTTTGTTTTAAATATGGCATTATATTATCCCACTCATCAAATTATTATCCCCAAGGCAATGGTCTTGCTGAGTCTAGCAACAAAAACTTAATGACAATTCTTAAGAAAACTGTCGGGGATAACAAGAGGTCATGGGATAATAAGATCAAGTTTGCACTTTGGGTTAACAGGATCACAAAGAAGAGTTCAACAGGAAAGAGTCCCTTTGAGTTGGTTTATGGTCTTGATGTCACTTCGCCAGTTCATCTAAGACTTCTAGTGTATCGGTTTGTCCAGAAGTATGGTTTAGACAAGGATTTTCATCAGAACAGGATTGATCAGATACTTGAGTTGGATGAAAACAGAAGGAAAGCCCTTGATCAAAGTATAAAAAATCAAGAAAAAATAAAGAAGACTTTTGATAAGTCCTCAACAAAGGGATTTCCAGGCAGGTGATACAGTCCTTCTATGGGACAAGCTGAGAGAGAAACCAGGAAGCCACGGCAAATTTGACAGCTTATGGGCAGGCCCTTATATTATCCAGGATGTAGTTTGAAAGAACTCTTTTGTCCTGAAGAGATTGAACGGTGAGAAGTTGCCACTACCAGTAAATGGTCAACTTCTAAAGCTCTTCTTCAACGAAGTCATTTGATGCCCATGGGGGCATCTACTGTATCATACTCTCTAACCCTTATCTTTGTACTTTATACTTTGTTTTTATGTACATCATTTATTTTTATTATATGCACATGTATACTAACACCTTGTTGTATTTTATGCACATGTATATACGCTTTGTTGTACTATATGTATTTGTACTCTTTCATTTGCAAATTGTGTATAATGTTGGTTTTATATGGATATGATATCTAACATGCGTCAATGATGCAGGAAGCATAATTCTGGATTCTCGCATGGTCTCCTACAGATTTATAGATCAACCACACGTCCCCATATGGAGCCAATGTTATCCACCAGTTTGCACAAGATAGATTTCTGAAGAGCCGCCAGAGAATGAACAAGAAATGCTCATATATACAGATTTCAGTGATTCAGCAGGCCCTAAAAGGGCCCCTTTTTCCGCATTTCCACTATTGTAATAAATGTCCTAAGTATGAGATATTGTAAAAGACTATTGGCCACCCTTGATCTGGGAGTGGGCACATACTCCAGAGTGTTTTTTTTACTTGTTAATTATTTTTTCTGCTTGCCTTAGTGAGCGATTAAATAATTTCTAAGTTTTTTCACTCAGAAAAAAGACTTGCTCCAAAGCCGAAGCATGTGTTGACAAGCAGTTCTTGGCATGGAAAATCCAATGTCTAGTGTCAGAATGTATATAAGCTCATACTAGAACATAGTGTCTGAGTCATTTGGAAATTGCGGCTAAATCTGATAGGTTTTTTTTAAGTTTTTAGTGAATCAATTAATTTCCCGTAAAATTGGAATTAATTAATTCTGAATCAATAAATGTAAAAAATATGACATCAAACATTGTCAGATGCCATATTTACAGTCGTTTTCTAGTCTGGAGTATGATGTAAACCCATATTTCCTATCTTTCGAGACTAAAAAGTGATTATTATCACTAAAAACGTCAAAGTTACTCAAAAAATACGAAAAAGGGGTAATTAATTGAGTCTCCTAAAATTTAGGAGAACTGGGAACATGTTTTAGACATGTTTTTTGTGTGTTTTTAGTCAACTAAAGGCTAAAGCTGAGTTAACTAATGAGAGGGTCGACCTACTTAGATAACTTGGAGTTAGGGAGAAGTCTCCAACTAAGAGACTCAACTCCTAAACCCTAGCACATTACCTAAACCCTAGCGCATCTCCCTTATGGCCCACACCTCCACTTAACTCACGCCTCCACTCCACCTACCATCACTCGCCCTTCACCCCACACATCTCCCCCTCATCCAAAGTCCGCCACCTCTAATCTAAGTGCACCACTCCTCTCAGACATCACCCTCACTTAACCCACGCATTACCTACACTAAAAACCTAACCCTAGCGCATGCATTTGCCTAGGAATCCTCACCTCCATTTCTATTTAAAGAGGTCGACCTCTCTCATTTGTTAGCAAAGACTTGGGTGAAGAGTTGTTGTAATACTTTTAAAGCATTGGAATAAAAGACTTTGGAGCATCATTGTGTTGTTTTGTGCAAATGTGTGGAGGATCTACTCCTACTATGGTTCTTAAAGTATGGTAAAGATCTCTTGCTAGCATTGTTATTTATCTTTTGGAATGAGGTATTAGTAAAACTAGGTTGTATTTGCTAATCCTTGTTTTGCTACAAATTAATCTTTGAGTGCATTTCATTATTGTTTTAATTACATGTTTTCTTAGGTTATATGTTGGATATTTTAACATTTCGCTTGCAAGGATTTTGCCAAGTTTACAGGTTCTCTATCTTGGAGGTGTTGAAATAATGTAACTGCGAAGAGCATTCTTATTATTTTGTTATTGGATTAAATCCCCATTGTGGATTAATCATGTCATTATTATTATTTTTATTATTAGATT
>ML822797.1:13398-34560 GCA_009831015.1 Picea engelmannii
CTTAAGTTTCAAGAGACTTTCAAAGTTTAAGTGACCAAATCGAAAATGCCATAATCTGAATGAAGACATTTCAGAATTCACTGTTGCTGCAACTTCTTCCTTTCTTTGGATGACTTTCCCATTCATTCTTAGTAACTTCCCATATTCATATCCAGTCATTATTGTTTTCAAGTTATCCTTCACTGACATAATCTTCACCAAACCATCTTGCATGACAATTTGATGTCCAGCTTGTCTGATTGTGACTAAGGATAACAATTTTTTCTTAAAAGATGGTACATACCAAACATTTGAAATCCATTTTTCACCAATTCCAGGAAGAAAAAAATTCACTGAACCTTTTCCTTGAGGTATATGAGTTGTATCATCAGCGAAATAAATGGGATTTAATTGAACATCTTTATAATTCCAAAAATAGTCACCGTGATAAGTCATATGCTGAGTAGCCCATGTGTCCAATATCCAATCATTTTCAAATTAATCTACCTGATGAACTACTGAAAAAACATATTCATATTCATCATCCTGATAATCTTGATCTTCTGCATATTGCGTTGATTGTTGAGAGTTTTCATTTGACGTCTGCTTAAACTTTGGCAATTGATCATTGTTGGTAAGACAATTTGATGCACAATGGCCCATCTTTAAGAATCTTTTACATCTTACTTGATTGAAATTTCTGCCTCTTCCTGACTGCGCATTACTTTGAAAATTTTGTTGATGAAAATTGTTATGACCTCTACCTTGACCACGACCTCTGCCACGACCTCGATTAGAAGACTGATTCTGAAAATTTTGAGAATTTGATTTTCCCCTTCCTTTAGAGATTTCATCTTTAGTGTAAAGAATATCTTCTCCTGATTGTTTTTGTTTTCCAAAGGTTTTACTATGTTGAGCCAACAATTCACTAAGCGAATCAAAAGTTATATTAGATAACTTATCAGTTATTTGCAAAGTCTCAAGAAAATGCTTATAAGATGGAGGCAAGCCATTTATTACAATGGAGACTAGAAAACTATCTTCAAGTTTAGAAAAACCACCTTTGATGATTTCCAGATGAATGTTCTTCATCCTTGAAATGTATTCTAGTACATCGCCATTGTTTGCTAATCTTTGTTTAAGCAATTTCATTTGTAGATCAACTCTTTGAGATGCAATAGGATTTTCAACAACTTTTTTAATAGATTCCAAGCAGACCATGCATCTTTGGAATTCTCAATATGAACAAACATTTGTTCAGTTATAGAAGAACATAACAAAGCAAGTGCTTTTTCATCTTTCAAATTCCATTTGGCTAAAGAAGTAGCGTCGGTGGGCTTAGCTGGAGCAGTATCACCATCACATATATCACGCCATAATTCATTATAGATCAAAGTGTTATGCATGTTCCTACTTCAAGTTTTGTAATTCTTGGGTCCATCTAACTTATCTGATTCAATGAATAGATTGATTAATTTTCACATGATGATAGATTGCCTTATTGAAGCATTGCAAGTTAGTGATCACACCACCACATTGAATAGTCGTCAAAATACTAAAAGAGAGATACAAGGCACCAAAAAGAAAGAGTGCACAGTCCACGCAAAAAAAAACACTTTTAAGGGCTTGGCCTTGACCCTTTAAAAGTCTCATTGAAAAGAAGTTTGAGAGAGTATTTCACTAAATTCTTCTCAACCTATGAGCTTCAAGATTACAATAATTTTTTTTCGAAATTTGTCCTTTTTCCAATACTTATAGCCTTTTACAAATATTTACAAATAGAAATAGAAGATACACCCCTCTTTAAAAGTGGTAAAGTCTTCAATAACATTAAATAAAATTTCTCAAAAGCTGACCACTCAAATCATTGTTATTGTAAAATCCACTCATCACTCCAAAAGGTTTTCCTAAAGAATATATTATTAAAATATTCTTTATAACATATATAGAGACTTTGACTTGTACTTGCCAAAAACACCAAAATGGAGGGTACGCATTTGTCGAATTCACTGGAATCTTCTTGTAATTAAAACAATCTGATCGAATTCGTTGGAGGACACAATTTTTGCTGAAGGGTGCCTGGTCTGATCAAATTCGTTGGAGGACGCAATTTTTTCTGAAGGGCGCTTGGTCTGATCGAATTCGCTGGAGGGCGCTTGCTTTCTTCGCTAGATACCAGTGAAGCTTTTAACAGTAGATCCTGAAAATTCCATGGCTCAGTAAGTTGCCCCAGAAACAGTTATTTCACTAATAATCTGCAGAATAAGATTCTTTTCAAGGAGGAAATGTGGCATTTCCCCATCCATTGTGAACCTCAGTGTCGCTGACACCTTTACTAACATTTTTCCAGTTTCCACTATAAATCCTGCATCAATGTTTCCTATTCCACTTGCAAACTGTCCAAACACACCAGCATTGTGAGTTTGTACCAAACAGAACCTCGCCTAGTCTACAATGACCTTCTTGGGCAAGACCAATATGAMAAACWCCTTTATAATCTGGATTTRCCCTRAAATCACTGCGATCCGTGATGTCATGCAAAGTCCCTMATTATATCCACATTCCGATTTGCATGCTCATCGCTGGTAAAGATATAATGGTCTGGTATTATCACAATATACCAGTGACTGCAAATATGGGATAGGCCTCGGGCCTAAGCCATTGTTTGAAAATGGAAGCGGAAGCCATGGTAGGTATGCAATAGGGAAATGGCCGATCTACAGCAGGAAACTGGCCGATCCGCAGCAGACAACCCTTGAGCTTCAAGAAAAAAACAMTACACCCACAAATCCAAGTGCTATGATAATCTTGATCTTTTGTGGAGGGTGCGATTCAGTAAGATAGGTGGAGGGCGCTTGCTACCAGATCTATGGAGGGCGCTATTCAAAGGGCGCGATCTGATACCAGATCCATGGAGGATGCTTGCTAGAGAGCTCTTGATTGAGGGCACGATCTCTTCGCAAAATACCAGATCCATGGAGGATGCTAGCTCGAGGGATCTTGATTAAGGGCAAAAATCAGTCAGAGAAGAATGCGCTTCTAAAATAGTTATGGTGTCAAGGAAAATTAGCTCCCTTGTATGCTAGAGACTGATCCGATTATTGCCTCGAAAGTGGCAAGCTTGCAACAATTTTAAGCTGCCAGATTGTGGAAGACTCGAACATGGCTGGAACGCTGCAATTGAGGGAGAACTTGGATGTAACGGTGCAACCTTGGCTCTCTACGTGGATGTGCCAGAAGGGACAATGGATTTATCCTCA
Source organism: Picea engelmannii (assembly GCA_009831015.1). Classification (NCBI taxonomy): domain Eukaryota; kingdom Viridiplantae; phylum Streptophyta; class Pinopsida; order Pinales; family Pinaceae; genus Picea; species Picea engelmannii. The sequence continues at coordinate 16,638 of ML822797.1, forward strand.
AATCTGTGAATGCATTAGATCTACATTCGCTTCTAGTTATGAATTTTCTTCATGTGTAAGGAAGAAAGAAGAAAAGTTTTTCCGCAGATCAACTCTACCATTCTGAAAAACTTAATTTTTTTTTATAGAATCTACAATATGATCCAGATTTAACTGATCTGTAACAATGTTAACAAATGAGCCCCTTTTAATAAAGAGGCAATGGATCTACAATTTATGAATGGGCAGATTTATAAAATTTTACAATTCTTAAAAAAAAAATGAAGATTCAATCAATTATTGAATAACAATTGATTGTTGTAATAACATTTTTCTTATTTAAAAAACAACAGCAGTTTACCTCAATATCATTGCTATTGAATTTGAAGAGATACAAGCTGATGTTGTGGAGACTTCCTTACTTCCTCAATCCATCACCGATCCTTCCATCACCATTTCACCATGGCTCTAATATCATGTTGACAAAGTGTCCTCAGACATGTAATTTTATTAATAAGGAAAAAGTGATTACAATCTGAAATTCATAATCTACTCCTTAACCTCACTTGAAGAAGGAGCTAGTTTATATTGCTTAACTCTAAACTAAAAACTAGGAGAACAACCAATCACATAATCACATGAGTATGATAGGTGTCCTTTACATAGAAGCTAGGTGTCCTTATCCTAACAAACTAGAATAAATTAATTTCTAAAAAAATTTATACTAGAAAATACTTAGACTATAAAACTTTAGGATTATGAAGCTAACATCTGAGCCCTAGCTCTCACACAGATTTGCGTAGCTGATCCTCTCTGAAGAATTCGTAGATGTACTGAGAAGAAGTGAGATAATTTCATATTACTTGGGAGTGACGTAGAAATTTCTGAGCTCTTCAATGCTCTATCCAAAGGAGTCACCGTGAGCCGAAATGCTTGCAAGAATGCATATTGTCTCGTTCTCTCGAGCAAATGTCATCAAAAAAATATTGATTTGTTTCAACTAGCATGAAATTGTTTGGTAAAAAAACATTTTAAAATGTTTTATTCCTATTAAAGTTAAGACACAAAGCTATAAAATCAAAACAAACACACACATATATTATATTAAAAAAATTATTATTATTTAATTTATTTTTATTCTTATAAATAAAAAGAATCCTAATTTAACTTAAAGCATTTGGTGTTTTGTCCTTTTTTTTTATTGTATTATTCTTAAATTTTAAGAGAAAATAAAATAAAATATTCAAATTCATATAAAATTAAAGAAAATAAATTTATGAGCAAATGGAGATAAATTATCTGTAAATTAAGAATGAAATTGATTAGGCATGTTTGCAAAACATTAATTTATTCATTCCTAAAAAAATTAAATATATCCTACACTTTCCGATCCTCGCAATCGCACGAAGCACGAAGGAGAGCATACTTATTCTAAGTGAAAGCAAAAACCGAAAATAAAGTATGTTTTTTTATTCATTTACCCTACCTACTCTACGTTAATTAAAAATTAGAGATTAATTATGTGTAGCCAAACTTGCAATGTAACCATAAGCGCAACAATAATAAGAATATGTTCACTGTGAATTTTGCAAATGACAATCGAAAATATACATAACCGTGCAAAATTAACTGTTGAAAGTGTAGTTTAACAAAATAAAAAGAAAAACTAAATGAAGCTAACCTCGTACTCGCTTGAAGCCATCGTTCGATAAGGATTTTGTAGGCGCAATTTGTGTTGCTCAGATCATGCTACAACTCCACATTGTCCCCCTCGACCTCCTGCTCATCTAATTGTTCTTCATTGAATATGCAGACTTCTTCGTATGTTGATTCATCGTTTGTTGCTGGAGGAGTAATTAAGCCCTTGTTTGTTGTCAAGATCTCCTCTTTGTGAGAAGAGGATATCCCGACCTTTGCAAGGATCTAAGTGAGCTTTTCCAAGCTTATACTCATAGTTAAACCATATTGAAAAAGAAGATTCTTACAGCACCCCAAAAATGATTTATCATCAAAGATTTGAATTTTAAAACTAAGAAATTAAAACTATTTGTAAAAATAGAACACTCCAAACTTGAACTCCTTGCGTTATTGGGACCTTGCTGTCACTAGGTTATCAGTTCGCAAAAGTTAGCTCATAAAGCATAAATGAAAACGCACTTTTGCATAAAATAAGGAGAAACGCACTTTTGCATAAAAGGGAGAGGACAACCTAACTTTGGAGCAACTTCACTAAAGTGGATGTGTGGGCTCTTTCCTCATGTATTACTATTTTCTCTCCGCCCTTAGTTCATCCATAAAACCAATCCAAAATCATTAAAGAAATCTAATTCAAATGCTACCTATTACCGTTTACAACTGCTTGACAATGACGCCAAAATGTTGGTGCAATTATATGCATAATATATTACCAAACATAAATTATCGACCGAGATTCATAATCAGTAGAGTTGATGCACTATATTAACACTTAACACTTTGCGCATTCACAACAATTAACACTTTGCGCATTCACAACATTCCATTATAGGTGCATGTAGGGTGAGATATGGAGGTCTTGATTTTGCATGTGTTAGCAAGTTGTAACCTAATCAATTATGGAAAAGAAAGCTAAGTGTAGTGGGATGCACCATTAAATATTGTGTATGGTGAAAGATGGAGATCCAACTATTCCTGCATTTCAACACTTTGCAACAAATTCGAATAGTGAAATCAAAACAAAATAACATGAAATCAAAATAAGAGGTACATGAAATGAAAATCTACACTAATAATTTACAATGAGCTTACCAAGCTGGATCTATGGCACTTTCCAATGCCAACATGGAATCTTTTAGATCATCAGATGCTAACTTCTAAGAGACACAAGATCACTGAATTCAAACTTGCATTAATCTTCAACAAGTAGGTTTACAAAAAGAGTCTTTTCATGAATCCAATCTACATCATAAAAATTCTCTTTTCTTCATGAAGAGAGGGCACTCTCTTTTATACATGAGAGCTTTGAAAAGAAGATAAACATCCCATAATTACAGATCCACTTTTCTCTCAACCAATTTCCCATTATTACAAAATATAATCCCTTCAAATCCTCACACATATCTCTCATATACCTTGGAGATGATATGACAAACAAATCTTCATGATCTTCTCCTTGGAATAGGCTTGAATTATCTCATCAAATCTTGAAATGGTGGAGGAATTATTCGAGAAGTTTTTTTGTATTCATCCTTCACATATTCCTACACATTACAAAGCTCACACATTTTTGAGATATATATGAAAACATGTCAATTTTCTAATATTTAATCACAAATTCCCTTTTAATACTAAAATGAACAAAGTGGAAAATAATAAAGTGAAACCCAAATATATTTATGAAAATTATATCATGAAAGGTTAATGGGGTGATGAAATGTGAAGAATGATGAAGGGAAAGGTGGATGAAAATACAACATTTCTGAGTCCCACCACTTAGTTTTTAAACCTCATTAAATATTCTTCCCTCATCACTCTCGTCAGTCAATCAGACTCATGAATTTTCCCCTCTCTCACCTCCCTCATTCCCCAACCCGACTCCACTCCCACCACCCCCCGCCCATGTCACTCTCCCTAACCCCACTACCCGCGAATCACCCTCCCTCTAAATACCCACTACTACCCCATCCTTAACTCTCTCATTCATTTCCTCACTTATACTTTATCATAAGTCTCATATATTGTATCCTCAACCAATAAGATTTTCCCACATGACACTTAATTATAGGTGTATTCCCAACCAACAAGATTCTTACACATGGAAATATGTGAATGGTGCCACATGACAACGTATTAGTGGTGACACATGACACATATTATTGGTTACATTTGGTATCCAATGAAATAATGACACATGGAAGCCTTCCATTGGGAAACATTGCATGTTAATATCAAAGACACATGGAAACAATTAAGTGGTTGATTCATCATGCTGACTGGGCATATGTGGAGGTTGACTTGGCATTTAAAATTATATTTTATTAATCAATTTCCAAGGAAGGTCGAGCTCTTAAGCTCCATAATCTTCTTCTCTTTTCAAGTTTCTTACTAAGTGTTCATTACACTTAGAATTATATATAATAAACACTCCCATATTCCCATGCATGTGGGACATCATTTTTACCACAAAAAATTTAATTTTCATAAAGGGATCACAGAATTCAATCCAAGGGCCAAGATTTCCCCACAAACTTAACCTATGGTTGCTGAGTCATGATCTTGCAGAGGCCATAACTTGAGATCTAGGTGATGAAATAATGCAAATTTATACCGTTGGAAATTTATTTTGATGAAGAATATGTTGGTATAGGTTTCAAGGATTGAAAATGGCTACATTATTCCTAGAAATTCAAATAACAGTCAACTTGTTTTCCGATGAGCCTACTTGACAACTTAACTTCACGAGGTCATATCTTGAGATCCGTGAGTCAGATTTGGACAAATTTTTTATCATTGGAAATACAAGATGATGAATATCACATATGAAGTGATTTAAATGGTTGAAAAGTTGATTATCACTTCCATAAATTAAAACACCGTCCCCCCTTTAATAGGGAAATTAATTAAATTTTTGAAAATACAAGTTTATATGAATTTTTTTTATTAAAAATGGAAAGAGACCCATTTTAAATATGCATATGTTATTAATGTGAACTCATTTAAAACACTTAAATGTGGCATTAATTAAAGTGAAATTTTCAAGAAAATAATTGTACGAGAAATTCAAGAAGGAAAAATCCCTAACTATTCAAGTAGTTAGAAGATCTAATTTTAAAAAGAGAAGAAGGTCAACTTCATCAAGGGTCGAATTAATAGAGGGACATGTACAAAAGATCATAAGAATAAGATACATACATCATATGCAGTGAAGCTTCTGATCAATGAAGATAAATCTCCATCTTCTTCACTCTTTTTCTTATTCTACACCATTTCTCATAGCTTTATGCTTGAATCTCTGAATTGGATACAAGGTTGAGTTATTTAGTGTTTTTCTTGTATTCTTCAAAATAATTTTATTATATGATCATGGAGTATTTACAACCATATATATGATTATCATAGATTTTTTAATGAAAAACATTTTTCATGAATATAACTCCATAAATAATTACTTTGGGGTTGATTTCGATTGTATCTTGTAAATATGAGTTTTAAGTAAAGGTATTTGAAATTGACCTATCAAATTCTCTTTTTGATCCTAATAGTAATACTCTTTTAAAATTCTTTGAGATGATCAAAATTATTCTCTTCTATTTCTCGTGAAGAAGATATGGATATATTTGTATGTGATTAAGAAGGTTGTATATTTGATGTTGATCACAAATATATTCTGATATTGAAGCCCATATTCAATCTTTTCTATTATTAAAAGAATTGTTGTTGCACATAAAGATCAAATTAGGTTATCGAAGAACCATTTTATGTATAAATCCAAGCAATAAGAATATAGGGTTTGCTATTTATTCCAATATATCATAGATATATTCTTCATCCAAAGAGGAGTACCACCTATGTAAAAACAGAGGGGGATTCATATCCTCATGAGTTTTCCCTTTCATTCTTAACAGATTCAAATGTTAACACCTTCTTGGGTCAGTGCACCCGAAAATACCAAAAGATGAGGGGAAGAAAAGGAATAAGTATGAAAAGTGATAAGTATGATTGGGCATGGTATGATGATGCATCAAGGAGACCTCCCAGTAGCAACCCTTTCCCTGAGAGTGACCACTTACTAGGACATAATGTCAACCACAAAGGTGAAACAAGGGAAGGAGCATAATTTCCAAGAAAACATTTTCAAAATCAAGGAAAGACTTTTTGCATCATATTCAAATGCTTCATTTATTAAAATGACATTTACCATAATGATGGACTTGTTACCTCATGGAGCAATACATGTTTTCCTCTATGATCCAAGATGGTGTGGTGAATGATGCATCCATCGATCTCATGGTGATGAGTGGTGTGATGTGGGGCTCTATTGGCTTCTCTGTCTTTCAGTACTCCATGTATGCAACTTGAGGGCCTCATGACATCATATCCTTAGTTATCCCTAGAAAATGGGGATAATATGTGGCTCCTACTTGGGGACATGTGCTCGTTGTAGAGTGCATGAGAACCGAAACATCTCTTGGTAAGACCTGTTCCTACACACACACAAAAAAAAAACCTGTGGAATCCAGGGTGGCTTACTCACCCTTTGTTCATATAATCAAAATCTTGAAAATCAAAATTAACAACTAATATTTAGAAAATTTTCAAACGATTGATTGAGTTGATGAGCCAGAATAAGATTCAGAGCTTGCTGATCTAGCACCAATTGTAAGGGCATAGAAGGAAATAGGACCAACAACATTAGTCGAGTAGTTTAATAAAGCATTCAAGTTGAGGAAATGGCCCATTGGAAAGTTGGTTGGATGGTCGGGGAAATGAGATATATCCCTCTGGTCGCTCCCTAATTTTGGGGAAGAATGACCGCAAGGGATAATCATTGGAAATGCACAAACAATAGAGGATTGTTATGAGCCATACAGGAAATAAAAGGAACAAGGGGGATCTCGATCTTCTGATTCTTATCCATGCTCGATCATATTTCCATTTTTTCAAAATTTCTAAACTAACATGTAATATGATGAAAGAAAAATATATAAATCAATGATAAAAGTAAAGAAAAATGAAAAGTGAAAATGATATGCAACTAAACTACCATGAGAAAGAAAAATGAAAATTCAAGAAAGAAAGATGACCTACCTACTTACCTGGGGCCTGGGGCCTTGGAGAAATCAGGTCTTGTGGGTGTTAGGTGAAATTGTACAACTGATGCAATCAACTGACCATATCATCAAGGTGTCTCCCCCTATGCTTAATTATGTGATACAACAAATATAAGTGAAATACATAATAATTATGAGCATAAATAAAAATATAATCATGAAATGAAATGAAGTTCATGGAGATGGGTGGGAGGGAGGAAATCCTAGTGGAAAAAGAAAACACAAGTCTGATCATTCCGAAAATCATGTCTGAAAGAATAGCCACAAGCTTGATCAATCCATATCTAAAGAGGGATACCAAGTATAGATGACGACTTGTCTTCATATTCACTTAAAATATCATTGCTCCTTGAAAGATGAGAGGAGAAAAGAGACCCCAAGAAATCTTGATGATTTCCTAGAGAAGAGGAAATGAGGTAAGGGGTGACCTCGGGTCTAGAGAAAAACTCTCTTCTCACAATTAGAATACGTTGCTTCTTTATCTGCAAATCCAAACCAAAAATCCCAAGATGAGAATACTTTTTTTTGGTAATGTGAACCTTAGACTACTTTGGGTCGGCCACAATCTAACATCCATTAAAATCTAAGCATGATGGTGGTAAAAACTATTCATGGAACAAATATGAGTCACCAAAAGGATATGCATCACAAATCTCAAGGGATGGCTAAGAGTCATCATGAGTATATTATGACAAGTCATCCGCAAAAGGATGGAATAAGTTGACCGTATCATCATTAGGATTCCAAGAATCTGAATTATATGCACATGGAGACCATTTCTATGAAGATGACAACTCAACCCATTTTGCACAAGAAACACCCTCAATATTGTAAATGAGATATATATAAAAAATGAGGCAAATCACATCCCATCTATGTCTCCCAACTTGTATGAAATCATCAAGGTGTTGATTAACCATGTCTAAGAGGCCCCCCATGAAATCATCTGCATCTTTTGGACTAATCACTTATTCATCTTTATGTGCAGAAGGAAAATGGGGTTGAAGAACTTCATTTTCATCAAGCGAGAGAATGGATACTAACGTCTCATCTGGATTCTCAACATGTTTCACTTCTTCATAATTATTCTTTTTCTTCTTGGAAACTTTCTTCATGGACATGCTTCTCCCACACCTCTTCATCATAAGGGGTTTAATTTTCAATGAGGAGTGATTTATCTGATTTCTCTTCAAAGGATCAAAAGGGAAAATCTCATCACTACCAAGGCCCTGGACTTCCTTGGAGGCTTCCCCTTCTTCATGGGTCTATTCTACAAGTAGAAACCTAGATCTTGATTTCTCCAATCACTTGGTGAGACAACTAATGAATAGTTCATCCCTCTCAGTTTTGATGGCCCATTTGTCAAAGAAAATATTAAAGAGTCATGTAAATGAAGTAATTCTCTTGGGACAATAATTATTATTGAAAAAGACTGCTTGTTCTGGCTACAAAGAACTCATAAACAACTTGATTAGTAAATATTCATGAAGAATTTTCAAATGAGAGACATATTTTAGAAATTGTAGGACATGAGAAACCATCGCGGTAGGGTTTCCATCATATTGAGGATAATTATCTCTCCTATAATGAGGAATATGGTTTGGATACCCAGGGACATTCATAATATCAATAAAATGGCATATCTCATGGAAATCCCATGGAACCATGGTTCCATTACCTTGAAATACACCTTAATGAAAAAATCAGGTGAGCTCAAGTCTCATCGAGGGAAAGAGGGTACTCTCCTCAATGGAGTCACCAAATGAACTTGTATGAAGTTCATCAAAAAAGTGAAAAATGGAACTTCCCTCAGATGGAGTCGACAGTCAAGATAAGGTAAAGTATTTGTGAATAACTTGTCAAAAAGTCATTAGGTCATGATAGAGGATTCAAAATCCTCCGCGGAAACAACGCCAAAATGTTATCACACAAATTGTAGGTTGGAAAAATCCTGACCCAAACTACAAGAGTGTGACAAATATGGGAGTACCTACCCATTGTCACCTTAAATAGATACTCCCTTCACTTTAGTGATGACAAGTCACCACAAGGGGGTAATCCCAGTGAACCTAAGAGGATTGAGATGGACAAACAAGCCTATATCAAGGGGACAAGAAAGGAAAGCTTGTTGTACTAAATTGCAGCAATAAACAAATATATATATTAGCAATGGAAAGATTAGTTAACTGCAAAATTAACCATCAAAAGAAACAAATATTTATTGGATGATCAAGTACTAAACATGTAGATACTTATACAATACTTAAGCACAATATTTGATGGTAAAATAAGGCTACTAAATGAAGTTATTAACAAAGTATTAGGGAAGCCTTATGGATGTAGAAAAAAATTTCTACAACAACAATATATATCCACTAAAATTAGCAAAACAATCCACCCAAAAGATAGCTAATGACAAGTAGATTTATTATGGCATCTTGTAAGCCAATTTCAATGGTAGATTAGTGAGTAAAGAATATTTAAAGAGTGTTTTAATGCAACCCTAATGGATGCAGAATTAAATTAATTATAGAAAGAGAAATTCTAGGCCAAGCTAGACAACTTAGTGGCACAAGCAAGCTAATAGCACTAAGAAAATATTCCAATTTGAACAAATGCAATATCTCGTAATTTCACATATATCAATGCAAATGATTTTATTTCTCCAATGCAAGTAGATGAGTGCCTAGTCTATTGGGTTATAGAGTCTTGGGTATAATATTTATATTTACTACTTCTCTAGGGGTGTAAGCCCTTTTACTCCCCTGAGAAAGTAAATCCAACAAGGTAAATCTAGGAGGGTGTATTCCCTTTTAATCCTCCTAGCAACCTTGAAAAATAACTTATCCAACAAAAAATATGATAGAATTGGCAGAGGGTGTATGCCCTTATAATCCTCCAAGGGTTTTATACAATAATAACTTTCAAACAAGAAGAAATTACCAACAATATGCAGAAAATATCTTACCAATTCCAATAGAAAAGCATACAAAACCCTTATCTACCAAGAATATTCCATCAACATGCAAGAGATAAGCCTCCAGGAGGGAAGCGCACCACTTACTTCATCAATAGACAAGAACAAGCATCCACAAGATTTGCACAAGAGAGAGATAGAGAAAATGCGCAAAAAGGGCACAAATTTCATCCAAGTATGTAATTCCCAAGTGAGAGAGTTGTGTGTCAAAATGAAATGAATTAGGTATCTATTTATAGAATACCTTCTAAAATAGTTTGTCCACTTATCATTAGGGTAAAACAAAATTAGGGAGGTCGACCTCCTGTAATTTCCCCTTTACATTCATAAACTTGAATTCACAAAAATAAAATCTCCCTTTAGGGGTGATGTCATGCCCTAACGCTGACGCTATGGGCTAGAGAGATAGTCATTGAGCATCTTGGAAAAGTATTTGGGCCTCAAAAGGCCATGTATCCATGATTTAGGGTTTCTCCCCTTCAAAACATGCCAACTCTCCATTAAGTAATCACCACCGTCACCAAACCCTATCCCTCAATGTGACGTCATGCCCTCAAAAGTGATGTTTTGGGTTTCCAAGGAAAAACGTTGGGAAATTAGGGGGTTAGTCTCTTCCATCAAGGTGTATCCTCATGCTCCAAAGGAAAATTTCTTTGGTATAGGTGTCCAATAAGCAAGGGCACATCATCCATCATGTGGGATTCATGCCCCAAGTGAAGGTCCAAGTGACCTTGTTCCTTCACGAAATGTCTTCCACCTGTCAAGGCCTTGCAAATATGAGAAAATGTTCCCTACAAGGGCTCACAAGTCACAAGAATCATGTCAAGTAAGACATATATAATAAAATAACCACCTGAACATGTGCATTAAATACCCCCTCTCAAAATAAGCAAATTCTCAAAGACCATATGCAACTTGCCAAGTTTAGGTATGGGAGGTTTGTCATGGTGACTTATTGGGTGAGTCATTCCCCAAGTTAAGGAGTGTTTTTCAGGTGGGCCCTCTCTAAGTCATGAAAAAAGTATGAATTATTGTTAGGGACCTAACCTCTCTAACCCCTCACATAGGTAGAATAATATATTTCCATGTAATAAAGGCCAATATTAATAAGACCTAGAAATAAGGAAGAATAAGTTAAATGTAAGAATACTTAATAGAAGCTTCCGCTTTTAGAAGGATCTTCCTCTAGATTGTTCTTTTGGATAGATAGATTTAGTACAAATAGGAGTAAATGGTATGAGAAGTTTTTTCTTGAGAATTATTGTAATAGAGGACTGCTCTATTGGAGGTGTCCCCCTTGAAGAGGCAAGTGAACATTGTTTCCTATCAATAAAGGTATTATTTGGTGTTGTGGTTTCATCTATTGTGTTGTTCCGTTGTTATTCTCTGCAATATTTTTGTTTCATGTTATTATAATAGATCTTGTACCTTAAACGTGGTATCATAGCACTTTCCTTGGAAGAAAATTGTGGGTTAATTTTTTTCATGGTAGAGATGTATTCCAACGTCTTAAAGCTACACATATCTATCGTTCAACGCATAAATCCATGGTCGGGGAAGCATACACACATGAAATACAAGTGGTACTTAAGCACACATTGTTTTCCACCCTGGTAACCGCTATTTGTACCCCTTCAAGTGGTAGTGCATCATACAACAGTTGTATACAGATCAACCTAGATATCCCGAAGCCCTCCATAGATAAACCAATCAGTTTTCTGACTTACATAGTTCCACTGAGAACAAAACTCAGGAAGACACTCTCTATTACCTAGGTAGTCGGGTAGTACGATTAAGGGCATGGTCTAGCCTCCTTAGTTGGTGCCCTGAGATATTGGGTCGAGTACTACTATTGTACCCTGCATGTATATCAGAGAGTTGTAGCACAGGGAAAACCATCGTCTATAGAAAACTTGAATACCCTAACCTTTGGGTTGGAAACATAAACATAACATACAAGATCTATTTCCATGCAACCATACCTTCTGCATTCTAGTTGTGACATCCCTACACATTTTTTCATGTTAAAAATTTGCCCATTTAATTATTGCAGTATTATTCAGATCAGAGTATAACTCCACAGGAGTTAAAAAAAATGAGTATGGATCCTGCTGGCACCATTATTTGAGACCTATCCCATTCGATTCCTCTCTTTGCCCTGATCACATTCATACCTATCATTTTTCAACAATTTTTTTTTTTTTTCTGTGGACCCGACCCCTTCCCAACATCCCTATTGGGAATCTATCCCATTAACTTCCTCTCTTTTCACTGATTGTAGTGGTACCAATCACGAGTAACTCATTTCTGTGTGGTCCCATTTCCCCCATGTCCTGTCCCCATGGCCCACACTTGCAACCAAGATTTGGAGCAACGTCTCACCACCTTGGCCAAAGATCATGACCAAACCCGGAGTGATATCTATTCCATCATGTCCAGTATTGGTAACATCAACTCTAGGCTTACTCCACTCAAATCACTTCCCACAACCATCACTCAATTTACTCCTACCTGTAAGCAATGCCAGGACACAGTGAAAATTTTTATTTCCTTGTTTAAGCCCACCCTAGATCCTTTCTCTTCTTCCACACCTTATAACCTTTATGGTCCTTAATCATCCTAATCCACCTCTTTTCCTCCCCATGAATTTTAGAGGGGCTTGCATCCTCCTTTCGTGGAGGTGAGCAAATTTGATGGTTCAGGTCCCATGGGATGGACCACTGAAATGGAATACTATTTCTTTTTGTATGGAATTACTGATGAGCTAGCCAAACTAAGGTATGGTGTTCTCCATCTAGATCCAAGACGTTGGCAATGGAGAAAAAAAGCATGCCAAGGGTATGTGGCTTGGACATAATTTGTTGTAGAACTTTATGAACTCTTTGACACCGACACCCACCATTTAGGTCATTTTACAAAGTTCAAACTATATAGCACACTGGAAGACTTTATAACTTCTTTTGAGTGATTGGATTTCCGCACAAAGGGCATGTCTGATGCTTTTTTCTAAGATTGTTTTATTAGTGGCCTCAAGAATGAGATCCATGCCCATTTCCTAATGGCTCGGCCTTAGATTTGGGTGGAAGCTAATAAAAGAGCTAAGGAAGCACAACATGTTGTATCTTCTCAAACTAGAAAACCCTCCTTTATTTCCCACCCTAAACTAGTCACTCCCACTCCCCTAAAGATCCATAAATTAACCAGGGCATAAATGGTTGAACTCCAACTCAAGGGCCTTTGTTATAATTGTGATGACAAATATTTTCTTGGGAAAAAGTGTAAGGAACAGAATATTTTTATGGAATCTTCGAGGATGTTGTTGAAGAAGATATTGAGGCTCCCCCTGTGGTTGATTCACCTGAACCCAGTGACCCGAATCCACCTTTTGACCCTCCCGAAGTTGAATTGATTATTTCCCTTAATTCTATCACTAGCTTCTCTGCTCCCAAAACCCTCAAGCTAATTGGTTACATTAATCATCGAAAGGTCATCATCCTTGTTGACAGTGGAAGAACCCATAATTTTATTCATCGCCACATTGCGCAAGAAACTAAATGCTATATTTGTGCAGTCAATAATTTTCAAATCACGATTTCCAATAGTGGGTCCATGAAATGTGGGGGGATTTGTGAAAATGTGTGTCTCCAAATTGGTCAGTACCACATGAAATCTCATATGTTTTCTATCAACATGGGTGGTTGTGACATTATGTTGGGTGTCGAATGGATTAGGAATCTAGGTCCCATTCTCATGGATTTTAAGGAATTAACCATGCAATTCAACCAGGAGGGCCACCAGTATAAGTTCCAAGGCATCACAACAGGTTCCCTTGAGATCATCAGTTCCCATTGCATGGAAAAACTCCTCTAAAAAGGTCATTCCAGTATTATTGCACAACTCCATTCCATTCACGCCACTAAGACACCTTATGTGCCGCCAGACCTCCAATCCATTCTCTCCAAACATCAAGTTGTTTTTTCCACCCCTCGGGGACTCCTTCCTTCCCGTAGTGTTCATGATTATTCCATTCCCCTTGTACCAGACAACCTTCCTCCCAATGTTCATCCCTATCGTCATCCCTTTTCCTAGATAAATGAAATTGAGGAAATTGTTCAAGAATTGCTCACAGTAGGCTTTATCTTTCCTAGTACAAGAACTTATTATTCTCTTGTGGTCATGGTACTTAAGAAAGAAGGGTCTTGGTGCATGTGTCCTGAATTTTGTGCCCTCAACAAACTCACCATCAAAGAAAAATTTCCCATTCCTGTCATTGATGATCTCTTGGATGAATTGAGTGGTGCCCAATTCTTTACTAAAATTGATCTTCATTCTATATACCACCAGATACATATGAAATATGCATACATTCCTAAGACTACATTTATAACTCATGAGGGCCACTATGAGTTTTTGGTCATGCCCTTTGGCTTGCGCAATTCTCCCTCCACTTTCCAAAGCCTCATGAATCATGTCTTTTGTCCTTTTCTTCATCATTTTGTCTTAGTTTTCTTTGATGATATTCTCATCTATAGTAAAAATTGGACAACCCATCTTGGTCATGTGGATCGAGTTCTACATCTACTCTCTCAACACCAAATCTTCCTTAAACAATATAAATGTTCTTTTGGAGCCTCAAAAATCGATTACTTCAGTCATATTGTTGGCAAGGTAGGTGTCAGGGTGGATCCTTAGAAGATTGAAGCTATGCAGGATTGACCTCTCCCCAAGACTCTCAAAATATTGTGTGCTTTATGGGGTTAACAGGATATTACCACAAGTTTGTTAATAATTATGGAAAGATTGCGGCGCCTCTCACTTCTCTCCTTAAAAATAATTCTTTCACTTACAATCTCGCAGCTGATCAGGACTTTCAAGCCTTGAAGGTGGCTATGCTCACCACTCCGGTCCTAGCCCTTCTTGATTTCACAAAGACCTTTGTCCTAGAATGTGATTCTTTTGGGAGAGGAATTGGAGCAATCCTTGTGAAAGATGGTCGGCCTTTGGCCTTTACCAACAAGCAATTGTCAGAGTGACATTTGGGCCAACCAATCTATGAAAAGGAAATGTTGGCTATTATGCATGTAGTAGATCTATGACATCCTTATCTATTGGGGAAACACTTCCAAATTAATACAGATCATCAAAGCCTCAAGTATTTTATGGAACAACAACCTTCCTCCCCAGAGCAACAAAAATGGGTGACTAAGCTCTTTGGATATGATTATGAGATCATTTACAAGAAAGGAAAAAAAAATGTGGTTGTTGAGACTCTTTCAAGAAAATATGAAGATGAAGGGTCCCTTTTTCCCCTCTCCTTCATTATACTAGATTAGCTCCAAGATTTTCTCTAGGAATGGCTACAAGATCCCAAAATTTCTCATCTGATCCAACAATTTCAAGCCAATTCTCCAGTTTCCCCTGGGTACTCTTGGCACAATGATGAGATTCTCTACAAATGTTGTTTGTATTTAAGTAAACAATCACAACTTAAATTCACGATACTTTCTGATTTTCATACTACACCCACAACTGGGCACTTAGGGTTTACAAAAACCTATGATTGGGTCAAACGTTTTTTTTTCTAGGATGGTGTGAAACAAGACGTTATCACTTTTGTGGAAGAATGTGATGTTTGTCAACACAAAAAGGGTGAAACAGTCAAAGATCCTGGCACACTACAACCACTATCGATTCCACTTGCTATTTGGAGGAACATATCTATGGATTTTATCGTGGGCACCTAAATCGAGAAATAAGTTAGTCATCATGGTGGTAATTGTTCATCTTTCCAAGTATGCTCATTTCTATGCTCTTCAACACCCATTTAATGCCTCCACTGTGGCTCAAATTTTCATGGATCATGTCTTCAAGCTTCGTGGCATGCCTTATTCCATTGTTTCTGATCGAGATCCCACTTTCACCAAATTTTTTTGGAAAGAACTATTTAGGCTACAGGGCACCCAATTGCATCTCAATAGAACCTATCATCCCCAGATTGATGGTAAAACTAAAGTTGTCAACAATTGTTAGGAGACATATTTGAGGTGTTTTGCATATGAAAGGAAAAATCATTTTTCTCAATGGTTACCACTAGCTGAATGGTGGTACACCACTTCTTACCATACATCTACACACATGAATTCTTACCATACAACTACACATATTCAAAGGCTTCATTTATTAAAATGACACTTATCATAACACCATACTTGTTACCTCATGGAGAAAGACCTATCATCCTCTGTGAGCCAATTTGGTGTGGTGAAATGTGCAACCATTGATATCATGGTTATGAGTGGTGTGATGTGGGGATCTTCCTACTACTATTTCTCTCGATACTCCATGTCTGCAACCTTAGGGCCTTGAGACATCATTTCCTTAGTTATCCCTAGAAAAGGGGGATAATAGTCCCAATACCCAATGATATTTTCTCCTAGTCCCATAAACCATTTAAAAGTATTTCCCTTCAAAGTGGCATGAAAAAATTGAAGCTTGTGAAAATCATAAGTATATCCATATGTGTGACTTAAAATATCATATTCAAACAAAAATGCATCATGGTCTTCAGAGGCCATACCATGAAAGTTAAGAAGAATTGAAGGTGGAATTTTTTTCATAATTAACTCAATTTTGAATGCTATAAGTATGTCTAATATTGGAAAATTGAAAGTAACTTCTTCTTCTTCATCTCTTGTTTTGTCCCTTTCATCATTCATACCTCTTTCTCTTTCTCCTCCTCCTCTTGGTATTCTTTCTTGATCTCCACCTCTTGGACCTATTTCTCTTTCTACTCCTCCTCCTTCTGGAATTCTTTCTCGATCTCCACCTCTTGGTCCTCTTTCTCCTATATGATATTCTTCATCAACCATTTATTATCCCAAAAGATCCAAAACTGTTTACTCCAACCTTCTCATGTGTCTTTTGGATCTTCAAATTGTTCAACAATTACTTCTGTTTGTGTCTTCTTTGATCTCTCTATAATAATATGTTTTTCAATATCCCTTTTATTACCTGCAAGTTGCAAGTTAGTAGTGGATGGTTTTTTGGATGTTTTGATGGGTGGTTTGGTAGAAAATTTAGTGATGGTTGTGTATATGACTTATTAGGTACTTGTGTAGATGATGTAATAGGTGGTTTTATAGATGACTTATTAGGTGGTTGAGTACATTTTATGAGTGGTTTTGTGGGGGATTTTTATTTTTCTACGACTTTTGTTTTTTCTGAAACAAATGGAACACCTTTTTTTTATGATTTAACAAACCTACCTTTAATATCTCTAGGTCTAACTGATTTATTCATGCAAATTACACATGACTAGGTATTGGGAAGACTCACTAAAGTGAATGTGTCTGGATGTCTCACTATAGGAATTCTATAGTGAAGTCATATTTGTATCTTAACGTCTTCACTCCTCATATATATATATATATATACATATTATGAAAACTAAATATTTTAAAACCAATTCCTTTAGCACCTCCAAGGTAATGGCGCCAAAAATGCCATCCTAATTTATTTTCATAAATGGGACACTATTATGTCAAACCAGGGTTGGTAAAATTGTGAGGTACAATCATTGTATGTGAGTGAATTACCTTTGAAACTTGTTCTACAATCCTTTAAAATTTGAATAAAATCCAAACTTGACAATGATAATCAACTACTAATGAAATATATTAACTAGTTATTAAAGGGAAAATGCAAGCTAACTTGATCTATAAGGCTTAAAACAAGAATGAATTCTTTCAACCTAAGTTTATCATAATTTTACTGGTAGGAAAACATGTTCCAAGATTTCAGTGCCTCTACAAGAGATGGATCTTGTAACAATACTCTATTAACTTGTGAAAATTACCCAAGCCAATGATCCATTATCCAACTTCAACCAAATATCCTCATCCACATGCCCAACAAATTAAGCACAACACTTCACATGAAAGAAGGACTAACATACCTTATGGTGATGTTGGCTTACCATCTTCCATACACTGGGTTGTTTGGATGCGATGATCATTGGTTGATCTATAGATGTAGAGGCAAATAGAGGGGGATGTTGGGATGCCACCTGGGAACATGCTGATCATCATCATGGTTGATATTATTGTCTCTGTTGTGGGCCATGAGACATGATCTCCTCTAGTTACCCCTAGGAAAGGGG
>ML822797.1:76816-94118 GCA_009831015.1 Picea engelmannii
TTAATTCTGTCATTTTTCATAAAATGACAAAAAATCCAACAAATATCAGAAACACACATCAGATTAGATATGTATTACTCTTGTTATAACAACATATCAAACACACATCATAGAACATGAAAAAATCTTCTTGTATGAGTCATAACCCTATATTATGTTGAGATCATATAGACATGTAGAGTAGATTATCAGAAGTTGAATGTAAAGGATGTTGTTGTATTTGTATTAGTACTGAGTTAGAACCAATCCCATAAATATGAAAAGGTATAAGAAGCACATACATGTAACATATGAGCACAACCAGTATAGGTCTTATTCATATCCTATACTAGGAGTAGGACCCTAATTAATAAGATTGCAACACCAGTGTCATTATGAACGAATATGATGGAATTACTTATAAGAAAAGAATGTAGTGTAATTCATTTTGTTCACAGGGCTTGTTGTGGTCTCATATCATATTATCTCATTACTTCATCATGTTCAACCCTATACGGTTAGCTGGTATGATTACAACAAGTTTGAATCATGGTTCTGTACACTTCCTTGATCCCTATTGTTTCCATGATTGTAATTTTTAACTGAAAATTTAAATTTCCTAAAAATTTAACTTAGCAATAATATTAGCAGAGAAGTGGAGTTTTTGTCAACGTTTTGTTAGACAACTGAGGGGGGGGGGGTGAATCAGTTGTTACTGGGCTTAAACAATTATTCTTATTTTAAACTCTTTACACAACATTTAATGACAGTCACAATAATGCAGGGAAGTAAGCAATAGAACATTTAGCATCAGTCACACATATGATACACAGAGACAAATATTTCCTGAAGAAACCCATACAGGGTAAAATCCTCTTCTTATTTATATGATAAGTAATCTTTACGTCCTTTACATTATCATACATATGAGCATCAACTCATAATGAGGCTAAAATGTTTGTTTTGCAAGCAACAACTTGTTGAGAGCACCAACTCTCTGTTTTCTCTAGCACCTACTAGAAGGAAGCACCAACTCCCTAGTTTCTCTAGCACCCACTAGAAGGAAGCACCAACTCCCTAAGTGTTCCAACACCAACTGGATGGAAGCACCAACTTACGTTCACACAGGCACCAACCTGTATAACAGAGAACAATGGTTCTCCCTTGCACCACCCTGCCACCCTGGTTTCTCTGGCTGCAACTAGATGGAAGCTACAACTCCCTATGTTCAAGCTCCCACTTGAACCTCTGAGGACAACAGTCCTCCCTAGCACCTCCCTACCACAATTAAATATAAATCTTTTCCATTAAGACTTATTACAGTGATATAAAGTTCTTCAATGGCTTATCGGTCTCATCATTGTTATGCTACACTGCGCTGCTCTGTCCGCATCAGTGTCTTCTGCACACTCCTTTTTCTTTCTGTTCTTTTTCCTTTTATGCTCTCTATGCCATGTCCCTTCAATGCACCATTCCCCTTCTGTACATTTCTGTTGATGCGCTCTGCCTCCTTCTTCACACCTTAATCACACCCCGCAACAACCACTCCAATCTCTTCTTTGTTCACCATTCTTATCGTCTCTATGCTCCTCATCCATCCAATCTCCGCCAAACTCCTCATGTCAAGTACTCTACCTGATCATCATTGCAACTCTTCAGATTCTCTGGCAGTTGAATCCACCCGTCCAGCATCAGTGGGTGTTATGCTAAGATTTCTTAGCCTGTTTGGCAGTTGAGACTCTTCATCTTATCTATCATAGTCGAGCTAATCCTCTCTGTTGCAGTTATAGGCTTCAACGCCCATCCATATGTCAATCGCCTCTAAGAATAGTCTTCAATCACTAGAAGATGCCTCAAGCCTCTTCATCCTCTCTGGTGATCATCCCGAGGCCTCTTTAAGTGCTCTGGTAGAAACCGTCAGTCGATTCTGGCAGTTACACTGTGAAGTGCAACAGTAGCCCTCCGATCATATTCAAGTTTACCTGCACCGTTGGATGGAGTTCATAGGGTTTTGCGTTTAATTCACCATTTCACATTTCGGCATTTCAGGATTCCTGTGGTTAAGGTTTCTTTATGCTTCACGTACTGATCCCTGAAACTCTGAAATTGAGCTTGGTTGCACTAGCTCCTTCCTCCATCTTCAGCCAATGTGTCCAATGGCTGTGACCACAGGCTGAGCCAAAACATGTTTCGCATTTCGGCATTTCGACAATCCTGTTGTGAGGCATCTCGACTCTCCAAGTCGCGATCTCTGAAAATATGAAAAAGGAGCTTAGCTAGACTAGCTTCGATCATTTCGGCATTTCGTATTTCGGCATTTCACAAT
Organism: Picea engelmannii; assembly: GCA_009831015.1. Lineage (NCBI taxonomy): Eukaryota > Viridiplantae > Streptophyta > Pinopsida > Pinales > Pinaceae > Picea > Picea engelmannii. The sequence continues at coordinate 79,122 of ML822797.1, forward strand.
TTTTCATGTCGCGAATTCCTATTGCGAGGCATCTCGACTCTCCAAGTCGTGATCCCCAAAACTCCAAAAAAGGAGCTTAACTCTTCGAGCTCTTCTCTACAGCTCTTCGACGATGTGACCATCGGCTGTGACCACAACCTTATTCAAAAACTGCATTTCACAATTTCACGTTTCAACACTTTGGGACTCCTATGATGAAGAGTCTTGGGTCTTGATTCCTCCATCTCCCGGTATCTGAAACTGTCCTCCTGCTTTCAGGATTTTGATGTTTCGCATTTTGCGATTCTAGGACTCTTGATGATGAAGTCTTGACTCTTCCAAATCCTGGTATCCGAAACTGTCCTTATTCTAGGATTTCGGCATTTCGCATTTCGCTATTCTGGGACTCCTGATGATGAAGAGTTTTCACTCTTCCAACTCCCGGTATCCGAAACTGTCCTCCTTCTTCCGAGATTTCAGCGTTTCATATTTCATGATTCCAGGACTCCTGATGATGAAGAGTCTTGACTCTTCCAACTCCTGGTATCTGAAACTCCGAAATGGAGTTATTTCTCGGTCTGCGAAACTCTTTGTTTATGTGCCTATTTCGGGATTTCGGCATTTCACATTTCGGCATTTCGGCATTTCAGCACTCCTGTGGTGAAGTGTTTTGACACTTCAACTCCCAGTATCCGGGACTCCGAAATGGAGTCTTTGACATGCTCTGATATTTCTCCTTTTGGGATTTCGGGGTTCGCTACTTCAAAGTTTAATGTTCCTTTGATCTTTGATTTCTCGGTCTACGAAACTCTGAAATGGAGTCTTTGTGGTGCTCTGATGTTTCGCCATGCATCCATCCCTGATCAATTCTCGATCCAATGGCTGAGATCATTTTTTCATTTCGCATTTTGTGAATTGGAAGGATAGAGCACTTCCTTCCTTTGACTTCTTGGTCAGCGAAATGTTGATCTGTGACCACGTGTCCTACCCGAATATGGACGGTCCTCCTTCTTTCAGGATTTTGTAAGCCTGCTTCACCTTGCACTTTAAAGAACGTGCAGGTTCTCATGGATCCAACGACGGTCGGAACTCGCACTCGAATCTAATGCCCAAGATTTGTCCTCCATCTACGCGCTCATTCTATTTGAGTTCAGATCTGACGGTCATAGGGAATTTTGAATGGGATCCAACGATCACTGTCGCTTCTCCTCCTGAGCTTACACATCCTCCTGACTTGGAAGAATTTCTAAGTGTCAAAGGCCTCGACCTTTGATCCGCCTGAGATCCTGAGTATGCTATCTCTCTTGAGCTTTGGAAATGAGTTAACCTCATCCCTGGTGGACACCTATGCACTGTGTGTGACTCTGCGCTAATCCTGCTGAGCTTACGTTGTTCCTGTTTTTCCATCGATGCACACTTTGATCTTACCATCAATGAAAAGCACACTCTGCACTCTGCGTGCACCTCTGCACTATCTCTTCTGGTCTTCACGAGCTTTCTCTGCTACGTCTCCCCAAAATAATTCGGGTGCCCGCCTGTCACATTGTACCTGTACTCAATCCATCATTGTTGTTGTACTTGCCATCAATGACAAGCATATGCTACCTGTAAAACATGCCAACAATCTCCCCCTTTGGCATTGATGGCAACAAAGGCACCCAGACCTGTTATTTTCTCCCCCTTTGACATCAATGTCAAAGAAAACACTCTCCCCCTGAGTTGTTGCAATATTTTTCAGAGGTATCAGATATTCAATCAATGCAAACTCCCCCCAACAGGATGGACTCTCTTAGGTGTGAGACGGGATGACACCCAACTTTTGATTCTTGGACTTGTTCATCTTTAAATTCCGTTGTATCCTCTCTAGAATACTCAATATTGCTCACCTCTCTTACTAGGACTCCTTCATCAACCTTTTCTTCTCATAACTGGATGACTCCCCCTGTCATTGTTCTCTCTCTACTTCTGATGGTTTTCCTCCTTTGTTTCTAAAAGGTTAGATTTTCCTGACAAGGTCTTTCCTTTTGTTATCTCCACAGAATGTCATGTATATAATTTTGTACAACAGAATGTTGTTGCTGCGAATGTTGTTGTCCTACTGAACCACTGCATAATTGTAGCTCGTACTTTTCAAACAGCCCTTGGATCTCATCATTGATTCTCATCGATCTCTATTACTGCAATTTCATTTTTCTTCCATGATGCATACAATCCAAGGCTTTTATGACCATATTCAATCACAAGAAAAAACCACTACAACCACTCTCATACATTATTTTCTTTTTCACAGATGAAGGACCTATATTAGATTTATTAGGAGTACTGATTTCTTCCTTGTTGTATCCAATACCAGATTTGTCATTTGGTGATCTCTGACTATCCAAGAACTTATCTAGGGCCATGGAGTTGTTTAGGAACTTACTTTGGGTGTTTGACTTCTCAACCTTCAAAACTTCTACTTCCGGCTTATGACATGATTCTTCTCCTACTTCTTCCATGGGATAAAAGTGAAATAAACATTCTTTTATTGTATCTGAATCTTCTTCTTTACTTGCAAGGGAGGATTCAATGTCAAAATTATTGTCTCTCATTATGATTTTAGCCACCACTTGTCCTGAATTTATAGACTTTATCTTACAGTCTTTGGAATTGACCACTACTTTACATCCTCTATCACATATTTGATTTACATTGAGAAAATTATGTTTCATCCCATCTATAGGAAGATCATCCTGAGAATCTCCTTTTTCATTACTTAAAATCACCATCCCTTTATCCTTTTTTTTACCTGGGTCATCATTTTCAGAGATCACATTTCCTATTTTGATTTTTCTTATAAGCAGAAGCTTATCCTTGTCTCTAGACATGTGCTTGGAACATCCACTGTCTATATACTAAGGGTTCATTTTTCTTTGAGCTGACAACACTAATCCACACTTGTCACTTTCTTTCTTCTTCCAAAAATTGACATTTTCAGTAGGGGAATTCAAATTTGGTTCATAGTTCCTTAATTGACAGTCAACAGATTTATGTCCATAGTTATGACAGATGTAGCATTCAACCTCATTGTTCAATAGGTCAAAATTATTGTTGCAGTGTTGTCTACTCATTCACTGTTGATTATTTCTTGACCTCCTTAGTTGCATGTCTCTAGACTTAATTTGGCAATTCACAATCTGCGAAGGTTTGTTACTTGGTTGTATCATTCTTTGTTGTGGCAAGTATTTATTCCTTTGAATTCTCATGTCTAAGTCTTAAGGAACACTTTACATCTTTGTGGCCAAAGTTAGAATAGTAGAAACAATATCCATAGAAAAATTCTTTGTACCTGGAAAATGGTTGTCTTCTTTGAGAAAATCGATTTCTTCCATGCTGATGACATCTTTTAGCAGGGAGCGCATTATTTCTTTGTTCTACAGATTCAGTCCTTGCACCTTTTTCTTTACTCGTCCTGGGAGGCTGATTGTCTTCCTTTGTTTATGCAGGTTTGTTGTTGTCATTGGTTGTAGATTTGACAAACTTGATGGGTTCTTCATGTCTTGGCTTATCACTACTTGATCCCTCTTCGTAACCCAAACTAGTTTTCGGCTTTGGATTCCTTTGCTGATTCATAATGGTGGTTAATCCTTTTGAGGCTTTGATACTCGACAGATTCTGATGATACAAGGCTTGAAACTTCTCCAACTCTTTCCTAGTTTTCACTACTTCTTCTTCCAGAGCTTTACATATTGCCTTATTTTCTGATAACTATTGTTTCATAATGTCCTCAATTTTCTTTGCCTCTTCTAATTCCACTTTTAGCAGGACAAAGTCTTCATCAGGTTGTTTACTATCTTTCTCGAACTGTATCAGCAATTGTTTTTGCTTTCTGTTCTTAATTCTAAGTCTGTCAATCTCTTCCAATGCACTGATTAGTTCTCCTTCCAAATCAACCACAACTTCTTCTTCATTAGCCTCACTGCCTGTGATTTTATTATCATAATCCCCTTTGGCCATAAGCATGGAGTCATTTACCTTATATTCACAGGAAGAGTCACTATCGATGTCTTTTGAGGAGTCATCATTGTTTACACATGAACTTTTATTTTTATCAAATCTTTTGGATTTGAACTTCTTTTCACCTTCAGAGTTCTGATCATGTTTCTTGTGTGGACATTTATTTGCGAAATGGCCTATTTTACCAAAGTTGAAACATTTGAAGGGAAGCTTACCTTGGTACTTTCCTGATCCTTTCTTTAGTCTTCTCACGAATTTTTCTTCAATTTCATCAGGCTCATAATCTTCATTCTTATCTTCTTTAAATGATGCTTCTCTAGAGGTGGGTTTATCTGTAACTATCCTCATTTCATATGCAGTCAACGTTCCTAGAAGTTGATCAAAATACAAAGTCTTTATATCATTTAGTTATTCTATAGATGAGACCTTTGGGTTAAACCTATCTAGTAGAGATCTCGAATTTTTCTGAACTAAGGAGGGTTCCTCAATTTTTTCACCAAGTGCTTTCATTGCATTTACTAGTTCTTCAACTCTCAGAAAATACTTCCCAATGGTTTCATCTTCTTTCATATGTAGCTTTTCAAAATGTACTCTGTACGTTTGAAGCTTGGTATATTTTACCTTCTCATTACCTTCATAACTGCTAATGAGTTTGTCCCACATTTCTTTGGCAATTTGAAGATGCACCACTTTACAAACTCGGCTTCTGCAAGTCCATTCAAGATAACATTCATTCCCTTAGTATTAAATCTAAATTCTAACTTATCATCCTTGGAAGCTAGAACAATAGGATTTATGTATCCAGTCTCTACTACATCCCAAACATCAGCACCTAAGGCCATTAGGTATGTTCTCATTCTAACCTTCCATAAGGTGAAGTTTGTTCCATTAAATAGAGGAGGCTTAGTGACTGAAGTCCCTTCATGACTTGACATGTTTAAGCTCCAGGATCTACCCTTAGATAAAAGGGGTCGACTCTGATACCAATTGTTGGACAACTGAGAGGGGGAGGGGGTGAATCAGTTGTTACTGGGCTTAAACAATTATGCTTATTTTAAACTCTTTACACAACATTTAATGATAGTCACAATAATGCAGGAAAGTAAGTAATAAAACATTCAACATCAGTCACACATATGAGATACACAGAGACAGATATTTCCTGAGGAAACCCATACAGGGTAAAAACCTCTTCTTCTTTATATGATAAGTAATCTTTACATCCTTTACATTATCATACATATGAGCACCAACTCATAATTAGGCTACAACTTCTATTTTGCAAGCANACAGAGACAGATATTTCCTGAGGAAACCCATACAGGGTAAAAACCTCTTCTTCTTTATATGATAAGTAATCTTTACATCCTTTACATTATCATACATATGAGCACCAACTCATAATTAGGCTACAACTTCTATTTTGCAAGCAACAACTTGCTGAGAGAACCAACTCTCTGTTTTCTCTAGCACCTACTAGAAGGAAGCACCAACTCCCTAGTTTCTCTAGCACCCACTAGAAGGAAGCACCAACTCCCTAAGTGTTCCAGCACCAACCAGATGAGAGCACCAACTTCCATTCACATAGGCACCAACCTATATAACAGAGAACAACAGTTCTCCCTTGCACCACCCTGCCACCCTGGTTTCTCTGGTTGCAACCAGATGGAAGCTACAACTCCCTGTGTTCAAGAACCCACTTGAACCTCTGAGGACAACAGTCCTCCCTAGCACCTCCCTACCACCCTTAAATATAAATCTTTTCCATTAAGACTTATTATAGTGATATAAAGTTCTTCAATGGCTTACCGGTATCATCACTGTTATGCTACACTGTGCCGCTCTGTCTGCATCAGTGTCTTCTGCACACTCCTTGCGCTTGTTGTTCTTTTGCCTTTTATGCTCTACGTGCCATGTCCCTTCAATGCACAATTCCCCTTCTCTACATTTTTGTTGCTGTGCTCTACCTCCTTATTCACACCCCGCATCAACCACTTCGATATCTTCTTTGTTCACCATTCTTATCATATTTGTGCTCCTTGTCCATCCAATCTCCGCCAAATCTCCTCATGTCAAGTACTCTACCTGATCATCATTGCAACTCTTCATCTTCTTTGGTGGTTCAACCCACGCGTCCAGCATCATTGGGTGTTATGATGAGATTTCTCAGCCTATCTGGTAGTTGAGACTCTTCGTCTTCTCTATCATAGTCGAGCTCATCCTCTCTATTGCAGTTACAGGCTTCAACACCCATCCATCTGTCAATTGCCTCTAAGAATAGTCTTCAATCACTGGAAGATGCCTCGAGCCTCTTCATATTCTCTAGTGATCATCCTGAGGCCTCTTCAAGTCCTCTGGAAGAAACAATCAGTCGATTCTGGCAGTTACACTGTGAAGTGCAACAGTAGCCCTCCGATCATATTCAAGTTTACCTGCACCATTGAATGGAGTTCGTAGGGTCTTGCGTTTAATTCGCCATTTTTCATTTCGGCATTTTAGGATTCCTGTGTTTAAGTTTTCTTTACGCTTCACGTACTGATCCCCGAAACTTCGAAATTGAGCTTGGTTGCACTAGCTCCTTCCTCCATCTTGCACCAATGTGTCCAATGGTTGTGACCAAAGGCTGATCCAAAACGTGTTTCGCATTTCATCATTTTGGCAATCCTGTTGTGAGGCATCTCAACTCTCCAAGTCGCGATCTCCGAAACTCCGAAAAAGGAGCTTAGCTGGACTAGCTTCGATCATTTCAGCATTTCGTATTTCAGCATTTTGCGATTTCGCATGTTGCGAATTCCTGTTGCGAGGCATATGGACTCTCTAAGTCACCATCCCCGAAACTCTGAAAAAGGAGCTTAACTCTTCGAGCTCTTCTCTACAACTCTTCGACAATGTGACCACCGGTTGTGAACACAGCCTTATTCAAAAACTACATTTCACATTTTCGCGTTTTGGCACTTTAGGACTCCTATGATGAAGATTCTCGGGTCTTGATTCCTCCATCTCCTGGTATCCAAAACTGTCCTCCTGCTTTTGGGATTTCGAAGTTTCACATTTCGCGATTCTGGGACTCCTGATGATGAAGAGTCTTTACTCTTCCGAATCCCAGTATCTGAAACTATCCTCCTTCTTCCGGTATTTTGGTGTTTCACATTTCTCTATTCCAGGACTCCTGATGATGAAGAGACTTGACTCTTCCAATTCCCGGTATCCGAAACTGTCCTCCTTCTTCCAAGATTTCGACATTTTGCATTTCGTGATTCTGGGACTCCTGATGATGAAGAGTCTTGACTCTTCCAACTCCTGGTATCCGAAACTCTGAAATGGAGTTATTTCCCAGTCTGTGAAACTCTTTGTTTATGTGCCTATTTCAGGATTTTGGCGTTTCTCATTTCGTCATTTCGGCATTTCAGCACTCCTATGGTGAAGTGTTTTGACACTTCAACTCCCGGTATACAGGACTCCGAAATGGAGTCTTTGACATGCTCTGATATTTTGCCTTTTCGTATTTCGGGGTTCGCTACTTCAAAGGTTAATGTTTCTTTGATCTTTGATTTCTTGGTCTGCAAAAGTCCGAAATGGAGTCTTTGTGGTGCTCTAATCTTTCACCATGCGTCCGTCCTCAATCAATTCTCAATCCAACGGCTCAAATCATTTCTCCATTTCACATTTCGCAATTTGGAAGGATAGAGTACCTCCTTCCTTTGACTTCTTGGTCAATGAAATGTTGATCTGTGACCACGTGTCCTACCCAAAGATGGATGGTCCTCCTTCTTTCAGGATTTTGTAAGCCCGCTTCACCTTGCACTTTAAAGAACATGTAGGTTCTCTTGGATCCAATGACGGTTGGACCCCGTGCTCGGATCTAACGCCCGAGATATGTCCTCCATTTGCACGCTTGTCCTATCTGAGTTCAGATCTGACGGTCATCGGGAATTCTGAATGGGATCCAATGATCACTATCTCTTCTCCTCCCGAGCTTACGCATCCTCCTGACTTGGAATAATTTCTAAGTGTGAAAGGCCTCGACCTTTGATTCGCCTGAGATCCTGAGTACGCTATCTCTCTTGAGCTTTGGAAATGAGTTAACCTCAAACTTGGTGGTCACCTACGCACTGCGTGTGACTCTGCGCTAATCCTCCTAAGCTTACGTTGTTCATGTTTTTCCATTGATGCACACTCTAATATTCCCATCAATGACAAGCACACTTTGCACTCTGCGTGCACCTCTGCACTATCTCTTCTGGTCTTCACGATCTTGCTCTGCTGCGTCTCCCCAAAATACTTCTGGTACCCACTTGGCACATTGTACCTATACTCAAGCCATCATTTCTACTGTACTTTCCATCAATGACAACCATACGTTGCCTGTAAAAACATGCCAACACGTTGTACTATTTTTTCTCCTATTGCAGCAACTACTATAGACATATTTTTGTATTTCAAGATTTTTGTTAGGTCTGTTAAATATTGTGATATGTACTAGGTCTTGTATGGTGATGTTTCTTTACAGTTGTTGTCAGAGTCTAATTTTGTTCAGTTTGGGCACTATTCAGGGTAGTGGTGGCCCTGTAGCAGTCATTCTTATCCCTTGGTCTCACTGTTTATAGTTATAATAGCTAGTCTATGTCTTGCCCTAAAGTTTACAGTCTCTTCAGGCCTCTGTCTATTTTCCGCAACTCTGTCTATTTGATTAGCGGTTGTATGGATTTCATATGGAACTTGGCCTTTGTTACTAGTTGTAGATCTAATTATCCTGCTTCTTGAGGTACTACATGGACATGGTCGAATATGGCCTTGTCAATGTACATTGACATGCCCAAATTTAGGATTGTCCCTATACATGGACAGGGCCATAGTCGTCCCTGTCCATGGACAGGGACAGGTCCGAATTCGGGCCTGTCCCTGTACATGGACTGGGCCGAATAAGGGCCTGTCAACATTCTAAACTCAAATTTTTAACTAAAAATTTAAATTTTCTAAAAATTAAACATTTAAACATATTTGAAAGTCAACCTTGTTTAAAAATTGAAAATGCGACCTTGTTTACAAATTGAAAATTCGGCCCTATTTAAAAATTGAAAATTCGGCCAAGTTTAAACACATTTGAAACATGTTTAAAGATTCAAAATTTAAACTTATTTAAACATAAGGGACAGAGCCATATTCGGCTCTGTCCATGTACAGGTACATGGTCAAATTTGGGCTTGTCACTGTACATGGACAGGGTCAAATAAGTCCCTGTCAAAAATCGAAAATTAACTTCTAAATTATAAAATTATTTTTGACAGAGCCATATTCTAATTATAAAATCAACTTCTAAATTATAAAATTATTTTTGACAGAGCCATATTCGGCTCTGTCCATGTACAGGTACAGGCCCGATTTCAAGCCTGTCATTGTACATGGACAGGGTCAAATAAGGCCTTGTCAAAAATAAAAAATTAACTTCTAAATTATAAAATTGAAATAGGAATTTAAAATTTAAACCAGAAATAGAAATTTAAAATTAAAATTAAAATTCTAAAATTCCAAAATAACTTCTAACTTCTAAATTCTAAATTATACATGGGCAGGGCCAGATAAGGCCCTGTCAACATTCTAACAAAATTTCTAAACTTGATTTTTTAACTAAAAATTTAAATTTTCTAAAAATTTAAACAACTTTGATATTCGACTTTGTTTAAAATTTTAAAATTCGGCCCTATTTTAAAGTTTAAAATTTAAACACATTTAAACATAATGGACAAGGCCATATTCAGCCCTGTACATGTATAGGTACAGGGCCGAATTCAGACCTGTACCTATATATGGACATGGCCGAATATGGCCCTATCAACAATCTAAAACAAAAATTTTAATCTAAATTCTAATTTATTATTCCAATCTACAATTCTACTCTAAATCTAAATTAAAAATCTAAATTGTAATCTATAATTCTAAAATACACATACCTGAAAGAATGCTCGCTGCTCCAACGTCTAGAACACTATGTGACCGTTGCTCTATCGTCCACCGCACGTCCACTCTCCGCAAACTCCAACATCACCACGCCTACAACACCAAACGCCTACAACACACGCCTACAACAAACACCTACAACACACGCCTACAACACATGCCTACAACAAACACCTACAGCATAGGCCTACAACACCAAACACTCTCCACACAACAAACTATGAACTCGCAAAAACTATTGCAAGGGCAATGTGCAGGTAATATATAAACATTTGTTTGTCCAAATAAATCTTTCGGTTGAACGATATTTCGGCCAAAACATTATTTCGATTGAAAAGAGGTTACCAGATGAAAAAATATTCATCCGACTAAAATTGTACACGAAAAGTGAGGCCATCGTCAAGGTGTCGTTCGATTTGACATTCAAAGGTTCGGCCAAAAATAAAATTAGTTCGGCTGAAAAAATGATTTTCGCAATTTTGGAGACCCGATTGTCACAAAAGTGTAACCCACCTTCATGATTCCACCCTTCACTTTTCATTTTGCATTCAACTTCTTCTTAAACACCCATTTGTTGTTAATGTCCTTTCTTCTAGTTGAAAACTCAACTAGTTCCCATGCCTCGTTCTTTTCCAAGGCATCCATCTCTTCAACCGTGGCCTTCTTCTAGAGTTTACTATCCTTTGAATTCATTACTTCCATAACAATTCTAGGATCATCATCAATAATAGATAAAGCAAAATTAACACAAAAATCAGGTGGACTATACCTTTCAGGTTTCCTTCTTTCTCTCATTGATCTTCTCAATACTGGAGTATGAGATTTTTCTTCCTTAGATTCATCTTCTTCCGTTAATTCAGATTTTGCATCATCCAACTCAAACTCTATTTTCTTAGGTTATTCTTTCCTTGGTAGGAATTCTTGTTTGGAAACATCTTTAACCTCTCTAAAAACAACATCTCAACTATAAGAAATCTTCTTAGTTTCTAGGTTCCAAAGATTATAACCTTTCATACCATCTTTATAACCAATAAAGATGCACTTTTTGGCTTTATTATCCAGCTTACTCCTATTTTCCTTTGGAACATGTACATAAGCATCACAACCAAACACTCTGAGATGTTCAAGAGAGGATTTATTACTAGTCCATATTTCATGTGCATTTTTTCCCACCAACACTGATGAAGGTGATATATTTACCAGGTAACATGTAGTACCCACTGCCTCTACCTAGAATTCTTGTCCTATCCTAGCACCACTAAGAATGCTCCTTTCTTTTTCCATCAACATCCTATTCATCCTTTCTACAACCCTATTCTGTTGAGTTGTGTATGGAGTAGTCTTCTCCCTTTCTATATTGCACTTCTTATAGAACTCTTTGAATTCATTCCCACAAAATTCCCCGCCATTATATGTCCTCAACACCTTTAATTTCTTCTCTCTCTAATTTTCTACGAGAGCCTTAAACTCTTTAAATTTATCAACTACCTTAGATTTCTTCCTAAGAAAATAAATCCATGTATTCCTTGAGAAATCATCTATGAATGAAATATAATACATAGTTTTACCTAGTGATGGAATAGGTAGAATTCCAACGACATCATTGTGTATCAACTCTAAAATCCTCTTTACTCTTGTAGCATCAGATGATGGGTTTCTTACTCGATTATGTTTACCATATATGCAACATTCATAGAAATGAAAATCAAGGGTGCAATTAGAAATACCTTGAATTATACCTTTACTATGTAGTGTTCGAAGAACCTTTTATCCATTATGTCCCATTATTTGATTCCATAACATGGTATTCTTTATAGGGACAATATGGATCTTGTCTTGTTTATTTCTCTGCTCAGGGAAAACAAAATTTTTACACCCACTAGTATAAGTTCTTCCCAACAACTTGTACAGAGTTTCACATCGAACTCACCTCATCAACACAATTGCTCCTCTGACCATCTTACAAGTTCCCTTTCCTGATAAAGTATCCACACTTGCATCATCCAACGTACTTACAAATATTAGGCTCCTGGATAGATATGGAATGTGTGGAACTCCAAGGAGAGTTATAATCCTTCCATCCTTCAGCAAAACATTAACCCTTCCAAGTCCCCTGATTTTATTTTGGAGTCATCTCCTAGGAAGACATCACCACCATCATAATTTTCATATTCACTCACCACTCCCTGTGAGGAGTCATATGAAATGATGCACCTGATTCGATCAACCATACATCACAAGTTGCATGTTTACCTGTATATGCCCGGTAAACATCACTTCCTTATTCTGTGGAGGTTTTTTCCTCTATGGAAGAGGCATCATCAGATCCCTTTGATTTATCAACTTTCTTAGACCTGCAATCTTTCTTATAATGCCCAACTTTACCACATTTCCAACATTTCCTCAAATATTTTTTGGGGGATTTAGATATAACTTTAGATTTATATCTCCCTCCCAAGGAATTATTTGTATTCATATCTTGGGGATGACCTCTTACAAATAAAGAATATGTGTTATGACTATCCATGCTTTTCCACCTCATCTCTTATGATGACAGGGATGAAACTACATCCTCATACTTGAAGGCATAGTGTGTGGTACTGTYGATTACCACAACCAGATTATCCAAAGAGTCTAACAAAGAACATAACAAAGTAATACATTTATCTTCTTATGCAAGCGTAATATTAACAGATCCAAGTTGACTTACCAAAGTATTGAAGGAAATTAGATGCTCTATCACAGAATMTCCATCTTCCATCCTAATATGATACATCTTATTTGGAAGAAACAACTTGTTTACTAGGGACTTTGAATGATACAAATTCCTCAACTTTTCCCATAGTTCCTTGCCTATAGATTCTCCCGACACATTCAATAACACYRAGTCAACTAGGTAAAGTCGAATCATACTCCTTTCTATTCTATCCAGCTTCTCCCAATTTTMTTTCAACATAATAGTAGTTTGTGTACTAGTAGTGTGTGAACTGGTAGGTCATGTACCGGGATCAACAACTATTCATTTTTCTTTGTCTAAAAGAAGGTCCTCCATATTGAGCTTCTATAACTCAGTTTTTTCCATTGAACTTATCAATCTCAATTTTAGAACTTCTTGTCATTATCTTTCAATGCACAAATCACCACTGCAAATCTCCCACTGAACCCAGGTTTATCACAGAATCAAGATAAACTTGATCTATCATGATCGATCCAAACCCTCAGCAACAAACGTGTCCCCCTGAAACCAAAAACGTGTTATGATACCACATGTGAGTTTTAAACCTATGAAGTAAAGCAATGCATGTATATTCTTAAGCAAAACACTAATTAATCAATGGTTCATACACATAGTGCACATATATTTATGTTGGAAACCCTTAATCGAGAGAAAACTAGCCTTCCTTAGTGTTTCACCTCTCAAATATTCATTTTCTTAATTTCATCATTCATAATAAAATATATACACAATATTTTAGGTATTCCATAGCTATCAAAACCCTAATCCCTTAATCTGAGATTAATTAAGAAAAACGCTAAAAATAGAAAAAAATGCCCAAAAAAATTAATTTTCAAGGCTCTGCCCAAAGCCAAATGCTCTGCGTAACTAGGGGGGAGAAATATCCCCCCCCCCATCCCCTCATGTTATAGCACAAAATTCTACACCTATGCATTTGTGTCATGGCCTAACCCTTTCAATTGGATTTCTAGACAAATTCCCAACTTGACTCATCTAAATCATCTAAAAAACATGTCTTTTGCACATATTTGTGGTCTCCTTTGAAGCAAAGTGTGTAAATTCATGACTTGTTAGTGTAAACCCGTGGATGCCCCAAAAAAAATGAAAAATAAAATCACTCTTAGTTTTCGAGAGAGTTTTTCGGTTGGGATCGTTTCCCAATGTCCCCATGCCTGTACAAAGTGGATTCCAACTTCCCTAACTCCTTGGGGAAGATATAAAAGCACCATTGAAGGATAGAATGAGGACATGTATTTTGGTGCAAGGTTATCTTGTTGAAATCTAGAAAACTTTCCTATTCCTTTTATCCTCTGAGTATCATCCCCCAACCTAGAAACTCCTTTTTTATGTTTTTCTTCCTTCTTATATGGTCACAAGGTGTCTCATTCTCCTTCTCCTTTATTCTCTGAATATATGCTTGAAGGATATGTGGAGGAACCCAGGAAGTTGGCTCCGAAGTGGTTCCAAAAGTGAGTCAGGTTGTAACTAACTTTGATATTTGGTGTTAATAGAAGAGTTCTCTTTCCCTCCAATTTGGTGTTCATTGCAATATTGTATGTTATTATTTTTCATACTTTATTTGGATATAACACATGATATATATGCTACTTAATTATGTAACTACCTCATTGCAACATTTTTCTTGATTTCATTTTGCATGCTTTTTCTGGCAAAGGTCAGGAGCACTTTGAAAAGAAGGAGCAAGGATCGACATCGAGCAGATGGTTTAAGGTGCACACTTTCTCCTTCTCTCTTTCCCTACTCTCTCCTAGAAAAAAGTAGTTATTTTTCAATTTGCACATTTTTTTGTGAGGGAAGATTTCAACCTTCTCATTCCAGTCTCAATCTGTTGTGACTTGACTCAAAGTCACGTGGGAAATATCTCGTCAACAAAATTGGTGACCATACTAGGGAATTCTCCTAGTTTGGGTCAATTTGTTTAGGATCCCTTGCTTGTTTCTTTCCTTGTTGTGTTTTCTGTATTTTCTGGGTTTTTCATAGAGCCTTAGCTTCTCAAGAGTTGTTTTCAAGTTTTGGAAGCCCTCTTCTTTGGAGTGGATTTTATTTTTCTAAAATTTCCAAGCCATCTACGTGTTTCTTCTCTATAGCCCACATACATTCGCTAGTTTCTCTTCTACAGCCCGTGGATATCTGGGAGTTGCACTGCACATAGTCGAAGACCTGTGTTAGAATAGTTTTTTTTTTTAATTATCTTATGCTTCTAGGTTTGAATTTTGGTTTGGTTAGTTCCCTTGAGTGTCTTGAGTCCCTTTCTGACTTTTCTCTATTCTAAAAAAGTTTATTATACAGAAAAAGAAAAAAAAAAT
>ML822797.1:94168-105353 GCA_009831015.1 Picea engelmannii
TCAGAGTTGGGTTTGAGTTATTCGAGCCGGGCAGATAAGTGCAGGTCGAATTTGAGTTTCAGCAGCAAGTCTGAGAAGGGGAAGGTTGAAACTGTTGCGAGCGTAAGCGCACAGAACCCAGAAGACTTCGGTTGAAGCTGTTGTGAATGTGAGTGCACAGAACCCAGAGGACTTCATCACTTTTGGAAGTGGGTGAAGAACGAGCCCAGTGAACGTGCTCGAGGAAGCTCTGAAGGAGTCCGAGTTGACAAAAGCTCAGGAGGGATAGTCCCTTTGTTTCAGTTGCGCAGGACGAAGGTGGCGAACGGAGGATTCTTAAGAGAAAGAGAATCGACGACTTGGAGTTGTCGAGGAGAAATCTGAAATCCCGAGGACCCTCCGATCGTGGAAGAGTTGCGCGGGAGATAGCCGTAAGCACAGGCGAGGAAGGATCAAAGCCCATCGGGTTTCGGGGTATCGGCATTCTGGGATTGATAAGGCGAGGATTCACCCCTCGTAGAATTGCGAATCGCGATTCCCCGAATGAATCTGCACCATTGATCTGGACGAGGACACGTGGCGCAGGATCCTTTTGGATCGGGGTTCGGCGTTCGGCGTTCCCGGAGGCAAGAGTTTTATACTCTTTGAAATCACGACCAACGATTTCCCGAATTGATTAGAGCCATTGGTCAGAAAGGGCACGTGGCCACAGATCCTGAGAAGTCGGGATTCGGGGTTTCGCAAGGTCTGTGACCTTGTGCATCAGGAGACGCGAATTCCCGAATCGCGAGATCCCGATAGATGAGTGGAGGACAGGTGTCAAGGCGTTAGGCCTCACCATGTGGTGTTGACAGGTGGCATCGGAGAATCGGAGTTCAGGGTTTTGTGATGCAAGATATTTGCGATCAGTGAAACCGCGATCTCGCGATCCCCGATCGCACGAGCGAGGGAAGTGACGTGGCGTGTGGGGCCATGATCGTTAGTGGAGGACAGGTGGAAGCACATCGGAGTTCAGGGATCGGGGTTTTACATTGTATGTGAATTGTGTTCGCGTGAACCGCGAACTCCCGAGTCGCGATATCCCGACATCCGAAGGGGTTGACTGTTGACCATCGGGGTTCGGGCTTTTGAATTGCTTGTGGTTGTGCTCGAAGAGCCCGCGAGACCGTGAAGTCCGAATTCCCGATATCCGAAGGGAAAACAGAAGAAGGAGCCTACTGTGGGTAGTGGACTCCCGAGAGGAGAGGAAGAGTATTTTGACTCTTCGGGCCCGTGGCAGAAGAAGATCCTGGTGGGAGCGGCTGCTCGCTGAGGGGCAGGTTGCGTCATGCTTTGTGCGATGTTGTTGATGTTGTTTATGATGTTTATCTTCTTAGTGCATTGATATTTATGTATGATAGATAGATATATGGATTCTTAGTGATTTATTGATGTTGAATGAGTGTCAGATCTGAGTTAAGGTTATGTGATAAGCAACTGGAATTGGTTGATCTTTATTGTTACTGCGTTGATCTGTATTTAGGGTTTAATCTGCGATTTGAATGAGTTTCAAGAACTAATGCATATTGTTGTTTAAGTTCTCTGTTAAGTGTTGTAATCACAGATCTGTGTCCTAGCCTAGTTGTAGACACTTGAGTCATGCAACCCCCCCTACCTCTACCTCGAGTGATACTTCATCTGCTTCATAGGTGTTGCCGAAAGGGCTGGTAGTTAGGGTATTGTTGGTGCATTTTTTAAGCATTGAACCTTGGGTCTGCCCCTATGCCAACAAATGGTTCCGTTGTTGGGACCTGAAACTGTGATTGTTGGGAACTGAAGAAAAGAAAAATCTATGTGTGTAGATTTGTTTCTCTAGTGCACAGTATTCTACTTGACTTGTGAAGCTCTGTGCTAAGAAAGAAACCTGATCTAGAGAAAAGAGGTAAGATATTGAAGCTTTGTGCTCTGGTAAGGGTAGGATAAGTGAAATTTTTTATTTCAAAAGTATGAATCTAGGTATGTTTGATAGATTTTGTCTTAGTCTGAAAGGTAGGGAACAGTTACAAGAAAGAGTTGATCTGAATAAATTTGATAAATATAGAGAAAGATATGTTATTCCTATGTATAGAAAGAATTTTTGGACTAATAAGTGGATGCAGGAACCTAGAAAGAATTTTTGCAGATTGTAGGTCCAACACTATGATCCCAGTGCATAGTACAAGAGAGGTTGGGGATCATTTAAAAGAAAGAGAGGATTAACAACGTGTTATAATTGCATAAGACTGGGACATATTGCTAAGGAATACCCTGGTACAGGTCCTATTTTTATTTGTTTTCAAGCTATTGATCATGAGGTTGAGGATTCCCCAAGAATGATTGCTAAAGTTGAAAAGATTAACATGAGACAAGAAAACTATAAAAAAGGTCAAGAGACTAAGGATATGTTAGAGAATCATAAAAAAAATAAAAATTAGAGACTATGTTGTTACAATTGAAAGAAGTAATGGATGATCATAGAGACATCAGTTTATCAGAGATCCCGAAATAAAGACAATGCATAGTTACAAGAACAAAAGACTTTGACATAGATTGTGTATTGGATGAGGAAACACATGTGAACATTATGCCAGAAAGCACTTGGGAAATTTTGGGAAAGCCTGCTATGATACCTTCATTAGGAAGGATAGGCTTGTTTAAAGGAAGGATGATAACCCTATGTGGAAGAGTTACTAAAGTACCTATGATTGCTCATGAAACATCGACTGAAGAAGAATTTGAAGTCATTAAATTTATTGAGAATAACGCCCCTTTTAAACTTTTGTTAGGAAAGACTTGGATTGAGAAGGATTGGATTAGAAGGAAAGAAGAGGAGGAAGCTACAGAACAGAAAAATCAAGAACTAAGGGACTTCATAACCAAAAAAATAGAGCGACTAAGGGAAGAACAAGAGGATAAATCGAATCAATAGAGGGAAAGATAATTAGATGTCAAAGTTGGAAGAACGTGGGAAGGCTTGAAGAACCTGTCCATGCATGAAAGAAGTATAGCCACCCCGGAAATAGTAAGAGAAGGGACATTAACCTCAGAATCTGTAAGAGCTCATCAACAACACAAAGTCATTGTGCTAAGAGAAGATAAGAATAAGAATGTAACGAGGATCCCATAAATTGTTAGAGAAGCCCAGATCACAGGAAGGAAGGCAAGGAAGATCAATAAGAAGAAATCTAAGCTAGAAAAACTATAGGAAGACATAGAGAGCATAAGAAAGGCTTCGCAGGAGGAAGATTTGCAGAACTTGAACCACGTCGGAATAGCAGAACCACACAGAATGGGACTTCGCCACGACGATGCTATATGATCATTGGAGGTGTCCCGACCATTAGAATAACGCTACATAACTTCTAGAAACATAGTTATTGACGGAAACACCGCCATTGGACCATTGTGACCATGCCATAATGAACGAATTTGCATTGATGGATGCATTCTTTCCCATTGGAGGAATCTGTTACAAAGATTGCTTATTTAACCCATCAAATGCTACATCAAGACCACTTTTTTCCACTTGTGATTATCCAAGCTAACAGAGAACTGATTTCATATCGCGTTGTGATTTTGATACCTTGCCACTCGTTTGATTACCTCATTTGTTTGTTCGCCTACCCAATCTATTTAGTTACAAGTGTGAATGTCGGGCGGACATAGAGCATTAGAGAAGTCTATGGAGGAGATTCTCGTGGATATAATGGCTGAGAGAGTTATGTCTGTAGGAATACAGGCTTCATTGATAGGGGGACTGCAAGCATCCCCTTCAACTGCACGTCATTCTAGCTGAACCGCAACTGAGAAGTGAAGAAAGCACTACGACGATATGGCTAATGCGAAGTAGATCTCGTCGGTCTTACCAGATTATATACTTCCCTTGGCTGGTACAATTATCTATGACAGTATCCCACGTGATTTTGAGTACACGTTGATCATTGTGTACATCCTTAAGGGGATACGTGTAGTTGGACCCTAGTTAGGACACATCCCATCCTTGAAGAACAACGACTTCAACCTCGGTGAAAGGAATAACTACGCGATCCTCACGCTACATTGATATTTAATGAAGACGACTGGGAAGAAGCCACACATAGTCTCTCATCTATGGATAAAGGAGCTCACACAGTCCACAATATTGAATGTAATGAAGATCCCTCACTTTGGCCAACATCAGGAGGTTAAGGCTTGTGTTAAACTCCTCCTGTCATGCTATCACGGAGGATATCTATGGCTCACAAGCGCGTTATTGTGGATCCGGTGTTGATCCACCTGATAACAAGACTGAGAATGGAGGGACCGAACCCTCAATAGTTCTACCCAGGGAAGACTTCAGATCGCTCCCTTTCATAGTGCATAAAGGAAGATTATGGCGATGTAGAAAAGGGAAAGCAAGGCTACAAGGTAGCTTCTATCCAGGATGGCGCAGTGCGCCTAGCTTGTCAGCTTATAGCTGGCAATATTGTCAGAAAGAATCATCCCATGCAGGTCACGAGGTTCGTAGTAGACCTCACAGGGAAGTGCGTAGAAGGAATGCAAATGAACTGGGTGATTTACCTCGTCAATGAGCTCGAGAAGGACTGTCGCGAAGCACAGGATTAGGGATATGAATTCCATTTCAGTTGGTTAATGATATTAATCACATTTTTCACTTGGCATATGTCGGAAGGAGTGACATTTTCTGAAGTTGAGCCATCAGAGTCATTGGCCGCAAGGTTCTCCACCTTGTGGTATACAAACAACATGTTGAAATACTGGAAATCGAACATTGTCTTCAATGCCTACTACCAGTAGTTGAGGCATGCTATTGAGGCATTTCCACGAATGACACCAAACACATTGCACCAATACGGACCACTGGCAAAGTTCTACGTAGATCAACACTTTATCTACATCACTGCGCATAGGGATGAAAGTAAGGAGGAGTTGCAGTCCTATTATAAGTTGAATGACGAATATATGGAGGAGATCACTAAAGAATGGCTAGTAGAGTTCCTTGTTATCCTAAGTGTGTTTCTAGATTCCTATATTGTCTCCTCCTACCTTATCTCATGATGAGGTGTCGATGTGAGAACAATTGAGGTGGTTTCATTAGTGTATTATATATTTGTATTATTAATATGAATACTATGTTGATAATTATGGCTTGAGGCCTTTTCTACCAATCTTCTTGTCCTAATATTCTTATGATCAATTTCTTCAATTGGTATCAGAGATCCTATGTTATTAAGGGCCTGGTAGTCTTACACTCCATGGTAGTGTTCCATGAGGGATTCGAAAACATGAGATTGATTGATGGTGAAGGCTAGCCATGAAGTATGAATTGTAGATTGAGAGGGATGCCACGTTGTCTAGATTCAGTTGCCAACGCCAATAGAATGGATATCTATGTTCAATTGAAGAGGCCACCACCATCAAGATAAACCTTAACCAATCTGTCAGTGTAAGCATGGAAGACTTAGTGAATGCACCCAACTCATGATAAGGTAATTTATGAATTATGTCAATTCATTGTGAGAGTAATACCTCTGTGCATTCAGATTTGTATCTGGTTATAGAATGAGTAGTAAATGGTAAGTAGAGTTATGAATTTGGGAATGTGGATCTGTAATATGAAATTGCAGATATTTGAACACAGATTTCTGAGAAGGTCAACTTGCAGGAAATCCATTTAGATCTAAAAGGGAACAACATTTAGATCTAGAAGCCAAATTTCTTACCTATACAAAGCGTCGGAGAATTCTCTACAGTTTTTCCAAAGGGTCCAATAACAATTCTATTTTTTCATTAAAAAAACTACAATCCAACCCTTTGTCTAGCGATCTATCCAACAAAAGGAGATTTCTATGAAGTGATAGGTGAGAAAGAAATATTGACAAGACTTTATAGCAAGCACCAACCAGAACCACAAAGATAGTCTAGCTTCCACGTTTTATTATTTTTGGTGCCTCCACGCTGCTCCAACTCGCGAATCTTGTGGCCTACAATTTGGTTCAAATAATCCAATGAATGCCGACTTTGCTAGGTGTAATGACTTCTATCAGTTTTCAAGATCCAATGTATGCGAGATTTGTTGTGCTAGATTTTCCAGATCGATCCACTTCCACTTCCAGGTTTATTTTGTAGATTTCAACTTTAATTTGTAGTGATATTGGTAGCACAATTGATCTCTAGCTCGCCCCACAAATTTTCTAAGCATTCAACACACAATCCAACAAAATCACATGTAGAAGGAACATCCAGAGGACTATGCTTAGACATATTTCATGGGTTTCTATGTCCAAAGAGGGTGAACTAAATCAAGTTTGCATGTGATTGTTAGATTTTTCATGCGTTCTCCAGCTCCTGTAATCGCCTTAAATTCGCCTGTAGATCTGAAAAAAAAATGCCTCGGGATCAACACGACTATAACCAGAGCCACGTGTAAGTTTTCAAATATTGTCCATTGCACTATAAACACAAGAAATATTCATATCTTCGATCATGGACTACTTTTTTTAATATTTTTTTAAGGTTCAAGGCTTCCTTTTTTATTAAAAGAGCTTATCTCCTCTCCTTGTTGAAAAAGAGTGGCAAAATTTTGTAATTTGTATAAAAAGAAAACATACAAAAGTTAAATTTTCATGGAAAGAAAATTTCTCTTTACTATTAAGAGATAATTGTATTTGGGCGACGTGACAAGAAGACATCTTAATAAAATAAAATAAAATTATGTGTGTCCTAGATCTGCCTGAAATTGAATAAGGAGATCTTAGGTACACCTTGTGTAGTGTGTGCTGGTGATTTTTTAATGGTTGTCTTATGAGCTACTTTACGTCTAGTTTTGACATTATCCCACATACATGGAGTACAAAGCAGGTTAATGAAATAAGCACACAAATTAATGCCAGTGAAGCACATACATTCAAGCACAATCAAAGCTCTCAATTAAGAAGCAAAGAAGATATGAAATTGGCAATCACATCAACATTAGACACATCAAGCTCATAATCAAGGACTCTAACCATTATCAAATTTGAAGATCAACTCAACTTTGAAATCAACATTTATTGTCAACTTGCAAAAAGTATATTTTTGTAAGTAATCAAGATCAACTATAATTATTTTGTAAGTGTCCAATCAAATCTAATTGAATTTCTTTGTAATTGGGTGCATTCTCGGTTGATCCCAACACCCAAGATTCATTCTAATTTTGAGTCGAAATTGACAAGGTTGAGTATTTTAAGTCAAATCATTGTAAACATCAAAGTTTTTGGATGCATTTTTCGGTGGTAACCAACATCCTCAAATTCTTGGAAGAAAGCAAGCGAGCATGTTCAAATGGAGCGAAGTCTCGAATTATTAGAGTTACTGAACACTCTAATAAACACCACTGAAGACAACACGGTGATATTGAACAAAAAAACTCTTCAATAAGTGTTAATTTGTTTGCAAGTGACGCAAGCTAAAGTTAGAATTCTTCAAGCACAATCCCAACTATTGAATGATGAGTTGATAAATCTCAAAAATCAACAACCAATGAAGTTTTCTGAACTATTTTTTTTCAGAAAAACCCTCTCTATGATGATGATGATGATGATGATGATGATGATGATTTTTATCAACAATCGGTGAAGGAACAAATCAAAAATCCAAATTCAGAAGAAAATTCCAATGACAATGAATCGCAAGCAGAAGATGCCAAAGCACAAAGTGATACAAAAAGTATAAGTGAAAGTAAATGTGAAGCACGTAATCAAGTGCAACATGATCTTTCCAAGCCCATCATCAGACCTTGGGAATAATTACACTTCAATAGGAATCGACATGGCTTAGGATATGAAAATCAAAATAGTTTTAATATTCCAAATTACTCCAAACGAATTTTGTTTGTGAGCGTTGGATTCCTTCAAGAAAATTCAACTTCCATGTTCAAGTTCAACATCAGAATGATAAGTGAAAACATTGTAATCAAGTTGGTCACATGGAGAATCAGTGTTTTGATCTCCATCCTTGCCAACATTGTGGCAAGCATAACCATTCTTCGGACAGTTGTTCAACACTGAAGAAACCTGGAAGACTGAAGATTCACTATGAGTGTATTGATCCTTGGAAATGGTCATCAAAAACCAGGTGATTATATAAGTCTTACCGTAGAATTGAATCTCGAGTAAAGTCCAATATTGTATCACATAATATTTTTTTACCTCACATAAGTGGTCCCCTTATGGCATACCTTTCAAGCATGGCCCTCGCAGGATGAGATAACATGTGGTTTTTTCTACATGCCCACTTTGTGTTGTACTCAAATGGAACAAGTATGGTACTATCTTGAGCATAGAAGGAGGGATTACAATGATGAAACTCTCATGCACCTTAAGGGGGGGAGTTCAAAATTCCAGTGAAGATGGTTCATGAAATCACTTGTGGTCTCTCCTTTCAGTTGACAAAGGGGGGAATTGATGATGGAATTGAATATGGTTGTAAGACAGAAAGTTTCAAAAACAACAGACATCAAATATGCCATATGGGCATGAAATTTTCCAAATGGGCAACTGCATTCTGTAGATGACAGACTTTGGCAGAATGATGGTTCTAAATTGAATCATACACATTATACATTGGGATGATGTTGGACACCTAAAAGTGTCACAATTGGTTAGTGGTTATCCAAAAACCATCAAATACATGGTATCAATTGGTCAGTGGTTATCCAAATCACAGATTCAGAGAGCACTTCAATGATACACTGATAGTAGAGTGGTGATACTACATGTTCACCAATTAGCAGAAGACATTGGATCCTTTTGCATTGCAACTTGACATTGATTGAGTTGTCAATCATTTTAAGGGATGTGGCAGACTTGCAGTTGATTCACTTCTCTTTGTTCACTCGCATCATATTGCAGTTCACATCAGTGAACAAATTGTTGGCATTCTGGCTCACATGTTTACATAGTGGGATTTTTCAGATTTCTCAGCATCCATATTTGGCGGTTTTTTCAGAAAGTTATTCATTGTGGCTCAGCTAAAGAGTTTCAACATGAAGAATTGGAGATGTACCGGTTTATTCACTTGCTTTGCTAGTAATATTTCTCAAACATATGATTGAGGGGGGAAATGTTAGCCTCTTTCTCATATACAATCATTAAGTCTTAGTATACCACCTTTGTATATTTTACATATTTGGATATAGTTGTTATCCTAAGTGTGTTTGTAGATTCCTATACTATCTCCTCATACCTTATCTCCTGATGAGGTGTCTATGTGAGAGCAATTGAGGTGATTTCATTATTGTATTATATATTTGTATTATTAATATGAATACTATGTTGAGAATTATGGCTTGAGGCCTTTTCTGCCAATCTTCTTGTCCTAATATTCTTATGCTAAATTTCATCATTACATTTTTATATATTGTAGTTTCCATCATAAATAAGGATATGTGTGGGTGGGACTTATCAAAACCCCCTTCCCTTTCATTTATTTTCAATTTACATACCTAACTAAGATTTCAAACTATTGATTTCATAAAATAACAAATATTTCATTTCTTTATTAGCCATGAATATTTCTTTGTAATGTCTACTAGTTTTTGTTTCTTCCTTCTTCCCAATGTAAAAAGTGGGATGTGGTAATTTCTCTCATATAATATGGAACAAGTTTCTAAGAATAATTTGGGTGAACCTGAAATCTTCTTAAATTATAACTACCATACCTAGAATGGCTTAACATTTGGCTCATATCATCTATCATGTCATTATAACCCCTCTTTAGACACGAATATTTTAAATGGCCATTGGTTCTACAAACCTCCATCTAAAAGGGATGTTTATGTAGTCCATCAACTATATGGGCTCGATTCCACCTGACACAATCTTAATGTCACCCGGGAGAACATCCCCAAGGTCTAACTCTATGAATTGTTTTTCCATAACCAATGATGAGCTTTCCATGCATTTTATTATATCATCCATTGTAATATACTCCATTGACCTATTACTTATGTCATTGAAACTTGTTAATCCCATAGTTCCATAATGAGATAAGGTAGTTTAGCCAAAATAATGGCCAAAATTTCTTTAACTCTTAAAGTGTCAAATTTAGGCTTCACCGTAAACCTCTCCCAATCCCATCCCTATAAAATATTGTCTTGAATAAAAAGGTAGCAAAGCCTCTTTCCATCATATAAAAATTTAATACATACCCTTACTTACTCTTCCATAGTTTTTTCATCCAGTAAATCAAGGTTTCTTTCCCCATTTTATTGGTTAAAAAAATTTCTTATCAATGTTGTTTTCATTTATACCTACTTAGTCTATTTCCACATCCATCCTCTCATTGCTTAACTTTACTATAATAGTCCTATTGTTTATATTACTTTCCCTAATTTTATCAACTAAAGAGATGACCTTCCTCTATTTAGAGATCGTTTCCGTTGTGCTTTCATTATCATCTACTACATTTCCTAAATTTTGGGAATGTGATGCATCTCATAATACCCCTACATACTCATTCAATAAATAAGGAACATATATTACCCCAAAGAAACCAAGTGAATGAAGTGTAAGGTGGATCGTATCATGTATACAGTGCTAGGAGATCCTTAAACACCTTTTAGACACCACAATGTGGGATATAAAATCCATATATCCATCAATCATCCTTCCCATAAGCATATTAATCGTTTCCAACAACTTCCACACGTTTTACAAGCATAGATGCACACCCATTAGGATGTTTTCCTTGTTTGTTCCACTCCCCATCACCATTCAATGCAAATAATATTTGATGTAGGGGGTAGCTTAGGAGATCCTCCATTGGATTAAAATTGGAAATATTCAATGAGTCCACCCTTATCTCCTCATGATTATCACACATAGTTACTTCACAATCCCTACAAAGTCCCATAATCATCTAATTGATCTTAGAAATGACATGGAGTGGAGGTGATAACACATAACCTTCCTTGTTTTTCCTGAAACACAAGAGTTTAGAGATCAAGATATTTGGCATCCCATTGGCCCACGTAGATATTGAAGTTATCCATGTCCATATTTATGTAGCCCCAAGGTACAACTCAGTTGGTTTGGCCATATCCCCAAAGGTGTATTTCCAATGGGAGGTCACATTATGAAAAACCACCAAGTCCTTTGGGGTTACCAACCATGCATGATCAATAAGAAGTTAATATCAGCCTCCATTT
>ML822797.1:109759-130670 GCA_009831015.1 Picea engelmannii
TACCTGTTCTCATTTCATATGCTATAAGAGATCCATATAATTCATCCATTGTCATTTTGGTTAAGTCCCTAGTTTCTTCAACGGAAGAGACCTTAGCATCATACTTCAAGAGAAATGATCTCAACACTTTTTGTACAACCAAGAATTCATCGAGCTCTTCACCTAATCCTCTGATAGCATTAACACCTTCATTAACTCTAAGAAAATAGGTTGCAATATCTTCCTTTTAATTCATCTTCAAATTTTCAAATTCTGCTCTATGTCGTTGAAGCTTGATCTTGTTAACTTTTGGATCACCTTCGTAGATACTCTTGAGTTTGTCCCATACCTCTTTACAGTGTTGCAACCCATCACTTTGATAGAAATGGTTGGTGCCAATGCTTCTAGAATAACATGTCTGTCTTTTGAATTACAACTCATAAGCTTCTTCTCATTTGGATTGGTTGGAGCATTATTTGGCATTACATAGCCATTTACAAATGAGTACCAAATGTCTACTCCCAAAGATGTTAGGTAAGTTTTCACTCTATCACTCCAATATGAATAATTTATTACATCATGTTATCACTCTGTAAATTCCCAGAGGTTGTTAGGAGGTACAAGAAATTTAGCAAAGGTAACTTACCCAACCACTTCGAAACTAGGATCTAGCCCTGCCAGTTTCAGAGAGGGATCTCTCTGTAAGATTTAAATATGTTCTGGTTTTAGATATTAGGCTAGTTAAATTAATAGAAGTGTGTTGTTTTGTTTTATAAAGATGGCTGAAATATCGCTTACACATCCATTGGGCTATGGGGTCTATGTTAAGGGTTTAGATCAGAAAACAAATTTTATTAGGTTTCTTCAGAGGGAAGGATAATGCAAATGTTGGATCTTTTAAAGTTAAAGTGATGAAAGACAGAAACATGTGAGATAATCAATCACAATAAAGAATAATTTAAGAATTTATTTATCACATTATCAGAAGAACCATATGATTACTCATTTTTGTCTAGATATCAAACCGGATGATTACTCATTTTTTTCTTACCAATGATTCTCTATACTAGATTTTTTCCAACTCTTCGATCTTTATGTGAATTCATGGCTTCTAAAATTCCAATTTTTTTCCATTGTACCAACACTTTTCTCATTTATCGTGTATCAACCTTTCATTACTGATCTTTCCTTGTTGCACATTGCTTTTCTTGATAACTAACTGCCTATATATTCCAATATCCAATTTATCCTTGATCATTAGTTCCCCTGGAGATATTATATCCTTCTTTTCTACCTTCACTTCCTTGATACACACTTTTTATGCATATTTCACTTAATAAACTATATATGTTTATGTCTTCCTATATATGGATTTCCTCCATTAAATTCCTTCAAATTAATACTTCCCAATTTCCAAATAGATTCGACATTCAATCGTTCACTATCGATTATTCTATGGTTTGTCATATTGATCATAATTTATTTGATACACAAAGTTTTCCTTTTCTTGACAGTTAACTGCCTATGTATTCTGATACCCAGTCGGTTTCCTTGATCATCAGTTCCCCTGTAATTATTATATCCTTCTTTGCTACCTTCATTTCTTTGATACACAATTTTTTTATGTATATTTCACTTAATCAACTTTATATGTTTGCATATTTCTATAGATAGATTTCCTTTTCTTTATGGCTAACTACCTATATATTCCAATACCCAGTCGATTTCCTTGATCATCAGTTCCCCTATACCTATTCAATCCCTATTTTCTACCTTCATTTATTTAATACACAAAATTTGTATGCATATTTAACTTAATCAACTTTATATGTTTATGTCTTCCTATATATGGATTTCCTCCAATAAATTCCTTCTAATTAATTCTTCCCAATTTCCAAATCATATTTCACATTCAATTGTTCACTATTGATTATTCTATGTTGTGTCATATTCATCATAATTTTCATGTGAACATTCTAAGATTCTTTTCCACATTTATTCCACTAATACCAAGTGTTATTATGCATCTTTCATTAAAGCAACTTTATATGTTCAAGTCCTATATTTGGTCTTCCTCCAATACAACAACCACCATTTAGACAATTAAAAATTACCTTCTAAATGGAAACCTATTAATTGTATGAGTTTCTATATATAAAGTTCTTGATCATGTGTCATGTAATACAAATATCTACCTACAAATTGTGTCTTGATGTTTCCATATTTACCATCGCATAGAATATGGATTCAATTGTGATTCTTTATAATAAAAACCAAAAAAAAATTACCAATATTCAATTTAGTCAATTTATAAGAGATATTCATGATTGTAAGTTTCCCAGCTAGCATTTTACAACTCACTATCCCCTCTCGAATTCATTCATCTTAAACCATAACATCACTTCTAACTTAAAATTTTCAATACATCTCCACTAAAAGAAAAATCAAGAATTTATACTCATGTCTTGAGTGCTTCCATAACTTGCTTCACTTTCCTTTTCTCAACTTCCAAATTAGACTCCACATCTCGTTGTTCGCTATACATCCTTTTTGTGTTGTGTCATATTCATATTAAATTAATGGTTAATACTTCAATCTCACCCATCAAGTTTGACATTGCTTTTCACTCCTCTCATCGTTCTGTAATCAATGCATACTCATTTGACAATTTTACCAACACTTCTTCACTAGGTTGCATCAACACCAAGGTTTTTGATGTCCATTATTACTTAACCATTGTTTTTGCATCAACAATTTCATTGTTGACACTTCTCGTGTTTAATATCTCATTTGAATTTGCTGACATCAATGTATCATGTTCTATTACTTGGTGGAATTCATTATTTCTCTTTCTATAAGTTTAGACAATTTAACATAGTGCCTAAACTTATCCTCCTATTGTCCAAAAATGTCAAAAAGAGTGACACTTAATCATTTTTAATGATTTAAATGTATGTCCAACTTGAGAAAACTCAATATTTACAGGTCTGTATAGGGTTCTTTCATAACTACCTTCAACTTGGCTTATTTTCAATTTCCACATTTGATTGCACATTTGATCGTTCCCCGTGGACTCTTTTGTTCTTGTGTCATACTCCTCCTAAATTAATTCTAGGCACCTCAATCCCACCCATCAAATCCAATAGTTTTCTTACCTATTCTCATCATTTCGCAATTGACACATACTAAATTCACAAGTTTACTTGTGCCCCTTCACTAGGTTCCAAGGTTTTTGATCTCTACTCTCACTTGGAAACTTTTGTTCTTGTGTCATACTCCTCCTAAATTAAATGTAGGAACTTCAATCCCACCCATCAAATCAAAAAGTTTTCTTACCTCCTCTCATCATTTCACAATTGACACATACTCAATTCACAAGTTTACTTATGCCCCTTCTCTAGGTTCCAAGGTTGTTGATCTCTACTCTCACTTAGACACTTTTTTTCATGAGCAATTTCCTTATCATCACTTCGCCCATTTACTATCACATTTGGATATGTTGACATCAATGTCTCAATTTTCTAGTACTTAGTGGAATTCATTATATTTATCAATCCACCGTTTAAATACTCCTAAACTAATGGTAGGTTTCTCAACCTAAATCATTAGGTTTTATATTCGTTCTATTTGAACTCTAGAACCAATCATTTTGGTTCTAGATTTCAAATCATATATATTATCTCAAACATCCATTTTGGTTTTTGTTGTAATCATCAATGAGTTTCATGTAATACAAATCTCTACCTACAAATTGTAACATGACGTGTCCATGTTTTCCATCGTATAGAATATGAATTCAATTATGACTCTATATAATATCAACGAACAATTTACCAATATTTAGTGTAATCTATTTATGAGAGATATTCATGACTGCAACGCACTTGACGAAAAATATGTAGCTCACAAGCCTCTCTCACATTCATTCCTCTTAAACCATCAAATCACTTCTAACTTCTAGTTTTCAATATATATCCCCTCAAAGAAAACTCAAGAATTTATACTCATGCCTCAAGTGCATTCATAACATACTTCACTTTCTTTGTCTCAATTTCCAAATCAGATTCCACATCTCATTGTCCTCTATAGATCCTTCTTGTAAAGTACTAGATGTATAAAGAAAATCAGAACATAATAAATATGGAGAATACCAACAGAAACAACAAAATATAGAAAGCAATAACACTAGAAATGATACATGTATTGATAGAAATCCAAGTTCACTTGCCTCTTCAAGGAGGAAACCTCCAAGAGAGCAGAGCTCAGTTACAAAATAATTCTCAAGACAATACTTTCTCATGCCTTCTACTCCTATTTATACTAATTCTATCTTCTAAAGAATATTATAGAGGAAAATATTTCTAGAAGCGATAACTTATATTAAGTCTTCTTACATTAGACTTGTTCACATTATGATATAGGCCTTATTTACTAATGTCATTCTTTGTTACATAGAAAACATATTATTCTACCTACGTGAGGGGTTAGGGAGGTTAGGCCCCTAACACATCTTGTGGTGTCATATTCATCCTAAATTAATGGTCAACACTTCAATCTCACCCATTAAGTTTGGAATTGTTTTTCCCTCCTCTCGTTATTTTGTTAGCAATGCATACTGAATCAACAATTTTACCTATGCTTCTTCACTAGCCTTCCTCACCACTAAGGTTTTCGATCTCCACTCTTACTTAGAATTTTTTTTGCATCCACAATTTCCCTATAGACACTTTTCCCATTTACTATCTCATTTGGATTTGTTGACATTAATGTCTAAATGTTATAGTAATTCGTGGAATTAATTATTTCTTTCTCTACTATTTGGACACTTTAACATAGTACCTAAAATTATCCTCATATGATACAAAAATGCCAACAAGAGTGGTAATCATTTTTCACAATTTCAATGTTTCTCCACCTAGAGAAAACACAATATTTATAAGGGTGTCTCAAGTGATTTCATAACTCCCTTCAATTTCGTTATTCTCTATTTCAAAGTCGGATTCCACATTTAATTGTTCGCTATGGACTATCTAGTTGTTGTGTCATATTCCTCCTAAATTAAATGTAGGCACCTCTATCCCACCATCAAGTCAAACAATGTTGTTCCTTCCTCTCATCATTTCCCAATGGCTTCATTATTGAAGAAATTTTCCATTATCAAGCCTTTTTCACTTTCGACTTTAAGCTTCCCCACTATCCATGACTTCTCCATATGGGATACCCAACACTCGATTATTAGTCACGTGTTTCATGTTTGTGCTTCTATGAACTATTTTTTTGCTAACTACTTAATATTGAAGGATCCTCGTACCATTCCTCTATATTTCCTTGCTATGTGCTCTCCTAGTTTCATGACTCAAGAAATTATACTTTAGCCTAGAGTTCTTTCATAACGTTTTCAATTTCCTTGTTCTCAATTTCATCATTAGATTCCACATTCGATTCTTCACTATGGATTATTTTTGTGTTGTGTCAAATTCCTACTAAATTTATGGTAGACACCCCAATCTCACCCATCAAGTTTAAATTTATTCTTCCAACCTCTCATCGTTCCACAATTGACACATTCCATATCGACAATTTTACTTGCGCATCTCCACTTGGTTTTCTCAACACCAACATTGTTAATCTCCAATCCTACTTAGAAATTTATTGCATCAAAAATTTCCATATCGAAAGTTTGCCCATTTACTATGTCATTTGGATTTGTTGAAACCAATGTCTCAATGTTCTAGTACCTAGTGGAATACAATATTTTATCACTCTACTATTTAGACACACCATCATAGTTCCTAACATTTTTCTCCTATGACGCAAAAAATGTAAACAAGAATGACCCCTAGTTACTTTTCACAATTTCAAATGCAAGAGTACATATATAACTTTTCAATATTGATATTTTCTCATCATAATCATTCTCAACCTTTCAGCCTTCATGTTCTCAACATCAATGTATCAATAGCTTCAATGCTTAACCATTTTTCTATTATTGAGTCTTTATCAAGACTTTATGTTTCCCAACATTCAATATAGGATATCGAAACCTGATGATTACTCACTTTTTTCCTTATCAATGCTTATCTATACTAGAGTTTTTCCAACTTTTTGATCCTTATGTGCATTCATGCTTTATTGAATTTCAATTTTTTCCATTGTACCAACACATTTCTCATTTGTCATGTATCAACCTTTCATTATTGAACTTTCCTTATTGCACATTCGATTTCCTTGATTATTAGTTCCCCTGTAACTATTCTATCCTTTTTTCTACCTTAATTTCCTTGATACAAAAACTTTTTATGGATATTTCACTTAATGAACTTTATATGTTTACGTCTTCCTATATATGGATTTCCTCCAATAAAACAACATAAAATTTGTTTTTTTTAAATTACCTATCTACCTGACAATGTATTACTTGTAGGAGTTTCTCACAAAGTGTGGTTGACCAATCATTTTGTTTCTAAATTTCAAATAACACACACACACACACACATATATATATTCTCTCATACATCCATATTGCAACATAACCCCCCCTATAAAATAATACCCAAAATTTCTTCGTAAAGACTTTATGCTTCTTTGCAAAAACATTCTCTGCACCAATTGACTTATGTGACAGATTGCATAAATCTTCCAATTAATACTTCATATAGAATATACTATGCCACACCACTTTATAGATCTTAATCTGATGTGAATGAGTTATACTCACCTCCTTTCTCAAATCTCAACCTCTACTACTTCATGATATTCTATCCCTTTGATTCATTTTCAAATTCCAAAAAAGACGTGAATCCCTTATGTGTACTTTGAAATGTTTTTGTTGGGATAAATTACTGTTATGTAATCCCATACATCAATCATTGTTTATCATAATCCTTGTCAACCCTCTGGTGTTCACTTTTTGATCACCAATGTCCCAGTGGCTTCAAGAGTGAGGTAATGTCCCAATGGCTTTGTTGATCAAGACTTTAGTTTTCCAAAACATTCATGGTTTCTGAACATGGAATACCTGATGACGCCTGAAAATTAGTCCCTTTTTTATTCAATCTACTTTTTTGAATTGGACTTATGCCAATTAAGTAGTTCCTTTAGATTACTAGAAAATAAATGGTATGTTCCACATTTCAAGGTCAATTTCCAATTCTCAATAGAATGATTACAATGCTTCGTTGAACTAAAATTTTCCATATTTTTTATCCTTAAGAATCTATTACCACTCATCTAGATTTACTTTCTTTTTTCATTCTCAATTTCTCCAATTTGTACTTTGTCCATGACCCCAACACTTCATCAATTTCTTATGTATCGACATTTCTTTATTGAAATTTTCTTATTGCACCTTCATTTTCTTCCTTAACTATTTCCTACATAATATAATACTTAGTCCATTTCCTTGATCATAATTTTCTTGTAAAGATTCTATGCTTCTTTACTACCTTTATTTCCCTCA
This sequence comes from Picea engelmannii, assembly GCA_009831015.1. Classification (NCBI taxonomy): domain Eukaryota; kingdom Viridiplantae; phylum Streptophyta; class Pinopsida; order Pinales; family Pinaceae; genus Picea; species Picea engelmannii. Next base: position 117,198 of record ML822797.1, read on the forward strand.
TACCCAACCTTTTTATACACATTTCAATGAATCTGTTTATATGTTTATGTATTATGTATTCAATATTCCTCCAATACAACCACGGTTTGACTTTTTTTTAGATTACATTTATACGTGGCAATGTATTACTTGTAGGAGTTTCTAAACAAAAAGTGGTTAACCAATCATTTTACTTCTAGAGTTCAAGTCGTTTATATTCTCTCAATCATCCATTTTGAGCCACCTTTCTCCCACACAAATAGAGTAGAGTTACATAATAGATCACATAAATATTCAAATAAATTCTTCATATACCATAGACATTCACATCACTTTGTAGATATTATACTCATTCGAATGAGTTATACTTATCTCCCTTCTGAAATTTCAATCTCTAGTTTTGCTTAGAATTATGTCAATCTAATCCATTTTTTAATTCCAGACAATATGTGAATCCCACTGATTTCTTTAAGATGTACACTAAAGATATTTTGTTTTAATACTCAATGGGTGTTAAATAATTCAAAAATCTACCTACAAATTAAGCCTTGATGGGTCCACATAAAACATTGCATACCAATTTTAGCTAGTGCTTACCACACCATGCCTTTCCTTTCAAAATAATTTCTTGTTCACTTTACTAGAATACAACATTAACATACTTCACTCATCTTATGCACTTTACCAATGCCTTGCACCAAAAATAATTTATGCAACAAAACGCTTGCAACATATGTAGAAAAGAAATGCTTGAGCAATAGTTTTGGTTCGAGAGTTCAAGTTGTAATATTCTCTCGAACATCCATTTTACAATGCCTTCCACCACCCAAATTGTATTATGCAATAGATTGGATAAATCTTCTGAATAATTCTCATATGGCATAAAATTTCACACACCTCTTTGTAGATCTTATATTCCCACTAAGGAGTTATGCTCACCTCCATTCTTCATCTCTCTACTTTATTTTAGAAAACCAAATTATAGGTGAATGTCTATCCTTTCTTTAATAAGTACAAGTGACTCTTTTTATTGTAATCATTAATGAACTTCATGTAATATGGAGATCTTATTACAAATTGTGTCCTCATGTGTACACAAAAATTATGCATTCAAATTTCATCTGGCACATAGCACACCATGTCTTTCCTCTCAAAAACACAGTCAAATACACTCATTTGTGGCCTCTTGGAATAACCTCTATGACTATGAAATCTCTTCATCTCTTCTCTTGTTCACTTTGATAGAATGAAAAATTCACATATTTCATTTAATGGACGCAACTCAACAACTTTATGCACCATTATCAACTTATGCAACATCAAATCTACACTATCAAAATTTTCATCTAGGGCCCATGGCCTTCAGTAGCCATCTTCATCCTCTGTCTGCCCACCTGGAAAACTTATGGATCACTCTATGCCTGAGAGTATCCCCATCTTCCTTTCGCCTGCAAGATACAAGAGAATTCCCGCTCTGATACCAATTGACGCAGACCCCCCCTACCTCAACACGGTTCTACGACCTCCCGATCTCTGGATCGTTCTCTTTCCTGAGCCGAAATAGCTCTTCAGGATCTTATTGGAACCCTTTGAATGAATCCATAGGTCCTTTTGTCCTCTGGCACAGGTCTTGATAAAATCTGTGTGTGCACCCCATTTTCAGCACTCTTCTATGTTCTGAACCAACACACAACTCGACGTTAGCTCCTTTCACGATCAACCCCTTCCTTTCTCGTGATTCTGGGCTGTGACCCAAGGCCCTGAGAAACACGTCTTTCGCGTTTCAGGATTTTCGGACTCTTACATGCGAGCTCTCCCAGGCTCCATGTCCTTTGAAATGTCAAACCCCGAAATAGGGCCTAACTCCTAAAGAGCGACTGACTTTCGCGATTTAGGGAATCACGATGAAGGCTCTCCCCACTCCTTATCCGTCCAAATTTCGAAACCCGAAAAAAGGGCCTAACAAATTTTCGTGCAGGCTAGATCCAACAGTCCTGCTTCCTCCTTCCTACGACGGTCATTATTAATTCATGGTTTCATGAGTCGGGACTTCATGTCTCCCGACTCTTGGCCTTTCGAACACTCATATCCTGAAATCCCGATGATCCTCCTGGGTGCTCAATGTTTCAAATCTATCAACAGCCACCACCTTTTGGTGTTTCTCTCTTCATGATTTCGAGAGTTGTGTTGACCATGCAACTCAACCCCTTGAATCCTGAAACCCCGAAACCCGATTGGGGCCCAATGGCTATTGTCCCTCAACTTTTTGGGAATTTTTCCTTTTGCTCTTCAGGATTTCACGTACCGGGAGTTTGAAACTCTCGACACCAAAATCACAACCTCCTCTGCTTCCCGAACCCTGAAATGCCAAAATGCCGAAATGGACTCAACTCCAAAGACACGTCGTGTTTCGCGACTTCGGGTTTTTCAACGTAAAGTGCCCCAGCTCCTTATCATTGGAAATGCCGAAATGTCGAACCCCGAAATGCCAAAATGCCAAAATTCCACTTCAAGAGGGAATCAACGGCTCCTATTGCTTCTCATCCAACGATCGCTACTCCTCCTGAGCTTTGAGTATCGAAAGACACTCCCTTTAACCTTCTCTATGATTCACGAGATCTAAGGGTTCATGAGATTTTGCACTTCTCCACGACCCGTCTTCACCGTCCATTTCAGCTCCTCTCCTGCGTGACCTGCCAGAGGTTAAACTCTATACACCTTCCTCCGGATCCGATGGATATCGATCCTTTGCACTAGATCTGATGGCCCAGATATGTTTCTCTTCCCTGTGCGCTTTCCTACGTGCGTCTGGACGTAGACTTAAATGACCCAGATCTCGCCTCTCCAGCTGATCTAATGGAAGTTGTGCTCTACCTTGAGCATGCCCTTCTTCCTATTCCTTGGAAGATTTCTTGCTCTAAAAGGCCTCGGCCTTTGTCTCTGTTGCGAAGCCTGTAACCTCAACTCCCACCTGTATTCTAAGAGGCGTTCCTCCTCCTAAGCTTTGTCGACTATGAAACCTCAAAGAGTTTCCCGACCTTATTCTCACTCTGTTGTTATTCGGTGTGCTAAGGCACTGTCCTTCTTGAGCTTTGTTTACATGAGCCTCTACGGGACTTGCCCTTCTGTTTCCTCAAAGGGAAATATGGTGTCCTCTTGACGACCTTCTGCTCAAGCCCTCCTTGTCAAGCTTAACAGAGTATTCAGTAACTCTGTGAGTGTCTCTCCTTGACACTTCTCCTTCCAACATAACTTGAAAAGAGTCCTTTTGTGCACTCTATGCACATTCTCAATGCCCTCTTGTTAGAGCTTCAAAGAACTTCAGACATTCTGCCTTCTCTCTGTGCCCTCCTCTACACAGTTCGACCTCCAAGGTGTTCAACAATCTTGAGGCTTCCTCCCTGAGTCAATGAATTCCTTTAGTGTGCCCTCTTGGAACGTCTTTGTCTGAACCCCGTAGAATTTGGAAGTGCACTCCTTGCACTGGATTCCAGAACCCGTAGTATTCTATCATGCAACCTCTTGCATGAAGCCTCAAAGAACCCAAACCTGAAATCAAAGAACTCTCAGATAGGAAAATCTATCTATCCCTGCAAATGCATACCTAACATACATCTACAGCATATCATCAACACATAAATACATTCATCAACATACATAGAATAACATGTAGGAAAAACTGCTCTGATTGTATTAATATGAAATGCCTCTTTACAATGTTAGCTCGGACTGTAACAGAGTCACGACTTCCTCTCTCTCTCTATTCTCTGATCTACTCTCCCCTCGAACTAAATCTAGATACAAAGAGGGGCTCCTTGAGCTCTTCCCTCCATCCTCACCAACTCTCATTAATTTACAATCAATTACATTGAATGGTTGTCTAGTCCGAATCAGATCTAGATCTTAGCCTTACAACCATTTAAGGCAACCTTTATCTAAAGCCTGCGCACATGCATGGCTTTTGGCTCTACCGCCTTACAACATTTAATACAATTTTCAAATTTTGAAAAATGAGAGGGTTGCGCCTCTCTCTCCATTGAACGCGTGTTGGGTGTGTTGGCTAGCTGGCGCTTGATGACGTGGAGTTATGCTCCTGCATCAACTCTCATGGTTTCATGACTCAAGAAACTATACTTGATATTCGAGTGATTTCATAACTTTTTCGATTTCCTCGTTCTAAATTTCATCATTAGATTCCACATTCGATTCTTCACTATAGATTTTTTTGTTGTTGTTTCAAATTCCTCCTAAATTTATGGTAGTACCCCAATCTCACCCATCAAGTTCAACTTTATTCTTCCAACCTCTCATCATTCCACAATTGACATGTTCCATATCAAAAAATTTACGTGTGCTTCTCCACTTAGTTTTCTCAACACCAAGGTTGTTGATCTCCAATCCTACTTAGACATTTCTTGCATTGAAAATTTCCCTATTGAACATTTTCCCATTTACCATCTCATTTGGATTAGTTGAAACCAATGTCTTAATGTTCAAGTACCTAGTGGAATACATTATTTTATCACTCTACTATTTAAATGCCCCAACATAGTGCCCAACCCGTTTTTCCTATGACACACAAATGTAAACAAGAATGACCCCAAGTCAATTTTCACAATTTCAAATCCAAGAGTGCATATCTAATTTTTCAATATTGATCTTTACTTATCATAATTGTTCTCAACCTTTTGGCCTTCATGTGCTCAACATAAATGTCTCAATAGCTTCAATGCTCAAACAATTTTCCATTATCGAGGCTTTATGAGGACTTTATGTTTCCCAACATTCATAGCTTTTCAATATAGGATACCGAACCAGATAATTACTCATTTTTTTCTTACCAATGCTCTCTATACTAGAGTTTTTCCAACTCTTCGATCGTTATGTGAATTCATGCCTTCTAGAATTTCAGTTTTTTCCATTGTACCAATACTTTTCTCATTTATCATGTATCAACCTTTCATTATTGATATTTCCTTGTTGCACATTGCTTTTCTTGACAACTAACTGCCTATATATTCCAATATCCAATTGATCCTTGATCATTAGTTCCCCTGTAGCTATTCTATCCTTCTTTTCTACCTTCACTTCCTTGATGCACACTTTTTTGCATATTTCACTTAATGAACTTTATATGTTTACGTATTCCTATATATGGATTTCCTCCATTAAATTCCTTCAAATTAATACTTCCCAATTTCCAAATCAGATTCCACATTCAATCGTTCACTATCAATTATTCTATGGTGTGTCATATTCATCATAATTTATTTGATACACAAAGATTTCCTTTTCTTGACGGCTAACTGCATATGTATTCTGATACCCATCCGGTTTCCTTGATCATTAGTTCCCCTGTAATTATTATATCCTTTTTTGCTACCTTCATTTCTTTGATACACAAACTTTGTATGTATATTTCAATTAATCAATTTTATATGTTTTCATCTTTCTATAGACAAATTTCCTTTTCTTTATGGCTAATTGCCTATATATTCCAATACCCAGTTGATTTTCTTGATCATCAGTTCCCCTATAACTATTATATCGTTCTTTTCTACCTTCATTTATTTAATACACAAAATTTGTATGCATATTTTACTTAATCAACTTTATATGTTTATGTCCTCCTATATATGGATTTCCTCCAATAAATTCCTTCAAATTAATTCTTTCCAATTTCCAAATCATATTCCACATTCAATCATTCACTATTGATTATTCTATGTTGTGTCATATTCATCATAATTTCCATGTAAATATTCTAAGCTTCTTTGCCACATTTATTCCACTAATACCAAGTGTTATTATGCATCTTTCATTGAAGCGACTTTATATGTTCAAGTCCTATATTTGGTCTTCCTCCAATACAACAACCACCATTTAGACAATTAAAAATTATCTTCTAGATGGAAACCTATTAATTGTATAGGTTTATATATATAAAGTGCTTGATCACGTGTCATGTAATACAAATATCTACCTACAAATCATGTCTTGATGTTTCCATATTTACCATCGCATAGAATATGGATTCAATTATGATTCTTTATAATAAAAAACACAAAAAAATTACCAATATTCGATTTAGTCAATTTATAAGAGATATTCATGATTGTAAGTTTCCCAGCTAGCATTTTACAACTCACAATCCCCTCTTGAATCCATTCATCTTAAACCATAACATCACTTCTAACTTAAAAATTTCAATATATCTCCACTAAAAGAAAACTCAAGAATCTATACTCATATCTCGAGTGCTTCCATAACTTGCTTCACTTTCCTTTTCTCAACTTCCAAATTAGACTCCACATCTCGTTGTTCTCTATACATCCTTTTTGTGTTGTGTCATATTCATCCTAAATTAATGGTTAATACTTCAATGTCACCTATCAAGTTTGACATTGATTTTCATTTTTCTCATCATTCTGTAATCAATGCATACTCAATTGACAATTTGACCAACGCTTCTTCACTAGGTTTCATCAACACCAAGGTTTTTGATCTCCATTATTACTTAAACATTTTTTTTCCATCAACAATTTCCTTGTTGACACTTCTTTTGTTTAATATCTCATTTTAATCTACTGACATCAATGTCTCATGCTCTATTACTTGGCGGAATTTGTTATTTCTCTTCCTATAAGTTTAGACAATTTAACATAGTGCCTAAACCTATCCTCCTATTGTCCAAAAATGTCAAAAAGAGTGACACTTAATCATTTTTCATGATTTAAATGTATCTCCAACTTGAGAAAACTCAATATTTATAGGTGTGTATAGGGTGCTTTCATAACTACCTTCAACTTTGCTTATTTTCAATTTCCACGCTCGATTGCACATTTGATCATTCCCCGTGGAATATTTTGTTCTTGTGTCATAGTCCTCCTAAATTAATTCTAGGAACCTCAATCCCAACCATCAAATCCAATATTTTTCTTACCTATTCTCATCATTTTTCAATTGACACATACTCAATTCACAAGTTTACTTGTGCCCCTTCACTAGGTTCCAAGGTTGTTGATCTTTACTCTCACTTGGAAACTTTTGTTCTTGTGTCATACTCCTCCTAAATTAAATGTACGCACCTAAATCCCACCCATCAAATCCAACAGTTTTCTTACCTCCTCTCATCATTTCGCAATTGACACATACTCAATTCAAATGTTTACTTATTCCCCTTCTCTAGGTTCCAAGGTTGTTGATCTCTACTCTCACTTAGACCCTTTTTTTCATGAGCAATTTCCTTATCATCACTTTGCCCATTTACTATCACATTTGGATATGTTGACATCAATGTCTCAATTTTCTAGTACTTAGTGGAATTCATTATATTTATCAATCCATCGTTTAAATACTCCTAAAATAATGGTAGGTTTCTCAACCTCAATAATTAGGTTTGTTATTCATTCAATTTGAACTCTAGAACCAATCATTCTGGTTATAGAGTTCAAATCATATATATTCTCTCAAACACCCATTTTGCAACATCCTTCACCCATTCAAATCGACTTACATGACAATTTGTGTAAATCTTCTAATTAATACTTTTGTAGATTTTATAAACCTCACATGTGCCACTCTATATATCTTATACTAAATGCATGTGAGGTATACTCACCTCCCTTCTCAAATTTCAATCTCTATTTTTTCTTGATGTTCTATCCATTTAATCCATTTTTTAATTCCATAAAATATGTGACTCCCACTATGTGTTTTTGTTGTAATCATCAATGAGTTTCATGTAATACAAATCTTTACCTACAAATTGTGACATTACGTGTTCATGTTTTCCATCGTATAGAATATGAATTCAATTATGACTCTATATAATAATCAATGAACAATTTACCAATATTCAGTGTAATCTATTTATGAGAGATATTCATGACTGCAACGCACTTAACAAAAAATATATAGCTCACAAGCCTCTCTCACATTCATTCCTCTTAAACCATCAAATCACTTCTAACTTATAGTTTTCAATATATATCCACTCAAAGAAAACTCAAGAATTTATACTCATGCCTCAAGTGCATTCATAACCTACTTCACTTTCTTTGTCTCAATTTCCAAATCAGATTTCACATCTCATTGTTCGCTATAGATCCTTCTTGTAAGGTACTGGATGTATAAAGAAAATTAGAACATAATAAATATGGAGAATACCAACAGAAACAACAAAATATAGAAAACAATAACACTAGAAATGATACATGTATTGATAGAAATCCAAGTTCACTTGCCTCTTCAAGGAGGAAACCTCCAACAGAGTAGAGATCAGTTACAAAATAATTATCAAGACAAGACTTTCTCATGCCTTCTACTCCTATTTATACTAATTCCATCTTCTAAAGAATATTATAGAGGAAAATATTTCTAGAAGCGATAACTTATATTAAGTCTTCTTACATTAGACTTGTTCACATTATGATATAGGCCATATTTACTAATGTCATTCTTTGTTACATAGAAAACATATTATTCTACCTATGTGGGGGGTTAGGGAGGTTATGCCCCTAACACGTTTTGTGGTGTCATATTCATCCTAAACTAATGGTCAACACTTCAATCTCACCCATTAAGTTTGAAATTGTTTTTCCCTCCTCTCATTATTTTTTCAGCAATGCATATTGAAGCAACAATTTTACCTACGCTTCTTCACTGGCCTTCCTCACCACTAAGGTTTTTGATCTCCACCCTTACTTAGAATTTTTTTTGCATCCGCAATTTTCCTTTAGACACTTTTCCCATTTATTATCTCATTTGGATTTGTTGAAATTAATGTCTAAATGTTATAGTAATTCGTGGAATTAATTACTTATTGCTCTACTATTTGGACACTTTAACATAGTGCCTAAACTTATCTTCATATGATACAAAAATGTCAACAAGAGTGGTAATCAGTTTTCACAATTTCAATGTTTCTCCACCCAAAGAAAACACAATATGTATAAGGGTGTCTCAGGTGCTTTCATAACTCTCTTCAATTTTGTTATTCTCTATTTCCAAGTTGGATTCCACATTTAATTTTTCACTATGGACTATCTAGTTTTTGTGTCATATTCCTCCTAAATTAATGTAGGCACCTCAATCCCACCATCAAGTCCAACAATGTTGTTCCTTCCTCTCATCATTTCCCAATGGCTTCATTATTGAAGAAATTTTCCATTATCGAGCCTTTTTCGATTTCAACTTTAAGCTTCCCCACTATCCATGACTTCTCCATATGGGATACCCAACACTCGATTACTAGTCAGGTGTTTCATGTCTGTGTTTCTATGAACTATACTTTTGCTAACTACTTAATATTGAAGGATCCTCGTACCATTCCTCTATATTTCCTTGCTATGTGCTCTCCTAGCTTCATGACTCAAGAAATTATAGTTTATCCTAGAGTTCTTTCATAACGTTTTCAATTTCCTTGTTCTCAATTTCATCATTAGATTCCACATTCGATTCTTCATTATGGATTATTTTTGTGTTGTGTCAAATTCCTCCTAAATTTATGGTAGACACCCCAATCTCACCCATCAAGTTTAAATTTATTCTTCCAACCTCTCATCATTCCACAATTAACACATTCCATTTCAACAATTTTACTTGCACATCTCCACTTGGTTTTCTCAACACCAATGTTGTTAATCTCCAATCCTACTAAGAAATTTCTTGCATAAAAAATTTCCCTATCGAAAGTTCGCCCATTTACTATCTCATTTGGATTTGTTGAAACCAATGTCTCAATGTTCTAGTACCTAGTGGAATACAATATTTTCTCACTCTACTATTTAGACACACCATCATAGTTTCTAACCTTTTTCTTCTATGATGCGAAAAATGTAAACAAGAATGACCCCTAGTTACTTTTCACAATTTCAAATGCAAGAGTACATCTATAACTTTTCAATATCGATCTGCTCATCATAATCATTCTCAAACTTTCAACCTTCATGTTATTAACATCAATGTCTCAATAGTTTCAATGCTTAACCATTTTTCTATTATTGAGTCTTTGTCAAGACTTTATGTTTCCCAACATTCATAAATTTTCAATATAGGATACCGAAACCTGATGATTACTCACTTTTTTTCTTATTAATGCTTATCTATACTAGAGTTTTTCCAACTTTTTTATCCTTATGTGCATTCATGCTTTCTAGAGTGGTAAATCCATTGGGAGTCATTGAGCCTACGGTTGGGTGGAAATGAGCACCCCTCTCAGCAGTTGCATCACCTCTAGTGTTTATCTGATAAGTGTTTTGTCTCTGGCATCTTGAAATATATATATATATTGACATTTATGCTCATAAGCTATGAAATTGTGAATGATTTCAGTGCAAGAATGTATGTATGGTGTTTTGATCAGTACTGGTAGTTGCATGTTTATAATGGAAAGACTACGTATGGCTTATGTTTTCATAAATCACTATTTATATGCATACTGATCTAATTTAGACTTCACATCTGGTTCTCGAGAGAGAGATACCCTTATCTACCTCAGATAGTACCCTGGGAAAACCTCCCCATAGAGATACCCTCCTTGAAAATCATATCAAGAACCTGGAAAGAGGATGTGAAGGCGCAAGGCCTTAGTAACCCTGCACGAGGAGGAACGATCCTCTTGAAATGCCGAGATGGCTGTGTAGGGATAAGTATCGTTTGACGGGTACAATCCTGTCAGAAGATCTGTGGTCAGTCACGATCGTTATATTGGAAGGAGAAGAGGGGGCATTAAATGCCTCAACCCCTTTCCTTTGTTTTCATGAGTAGCATTAAAGGCATAGCTCAGGAGAGGTAGTGCAGTTACACACAGGCTCCCTGTAAAGTAAGTAGAGACCGAGACCCACTCAAGTCCTAGACTTGATGAAGGAGAGCAATATATGTGATGAAGACTCTTCTAAGAGTCAAACCCACGAGAAAGAGTGAAAATCTCCCAAGTCCCTCATAGTTGATGAAGCTCAGGACAGATAGCACCTGGTCAGATGCACAGACCCTGTAGGAATTCACAGAGGTAGAGGAAATCTTTCACGTCTTCAGAGTAGGTTAACCCGAGAGGGATAGTGTCATTTTGTGCATGGAGCCATAGCTGCGAAGGTCACAGAGGAGAAGCAAAGGTCGAGACCTTTGATACTTAAGAAATCTTCCAAGGAGAAGAAAGAGAAGTGCATGCTCAAGGAAGACCTACAACTGCCATTAGATTAGCTCGAGTGAAATAGATCTGGGTCGTCGAAAATGTACATCCAGACATCCGCAAAAGAGAGAAGAAACGGACGACAGAGACACTTCAAGATAGAAGTGGTGAACAACCGATAACCATTGGATCTTGCAGAGTTGCAAGGCGGTTAGGGTTGGGTTCTTCAACCCACAAAGTCGCGAAGTGACGAGAGTCGAGGCTCGTGAGAACACGTGGCACATCCATCAGGTGGGGCCCGCGTGGTCAACAGGTGGAAACGTGTCACCTGGGAAGGATTCAACATTCTGTTGACTTCTCGTGTCTTGGAGGTTCGCAAGGTAAGAGCCCTAAGGTTGGGTGCTCCAGGTCGCGAGTGGCGAATTCGCGAGAGTATTGGGACCGTCCATCCGAGGAGGAAAAGTGGCAAAGATCCAAGGATCTTGGGAACTTGAAGGTTCACAAGGTAAGAGCCCAAAGGTTGGCTGCTCCAAGTCGCGAGTGGAAAATTCGCGAGGAGCGGAGATAGCCGTTGGATCCAAAGAACGGGAGGACCATTGGATCAGGAACCCCATCGCCTATCGCGCGTTTGGGGGTTCGGAGGTTGAAAGGAGTCGTTTATGACCTCATGAGTAGCGAAGTGTCGAGAACCGAGCACGAGAGAACACGTCGAAGAAATTCAAGGTGGGGCCCGCGTGATTGATGGGTGGACACGCGTCGCCTGGAGAAGGGAGTCAACACTCTATTGACTTCTTGCTTCTCGTGGGTTCGTGAAGGGAAGGCTCGACGCCCCAAATCGCGAGGTGGCGAGATGCGAGAAGTGCGAAAAGGAATTCAAACCATCGCTGACTTTCGCGTCTCGGAGGTTTGTGAGGTAGGAGCACGACGGATCGACGCCCCAACTTGCAAGGTGGCGAGATGCGAGAAGTTCTAAAAGGAATTCAAACCATCCCTGACTTTCGCATCACGGAGGTTTGCGAGGTTGGAGCATGAAGGCTCAACACCCCAACTCGCGAGGTGGTGAGATGTGAGAAGCACGAAAGGGAAGTCAAACCATCACTGACTTTCGCGTCTCAGAGGTTCACGAGGTAGGAGTACGAAGGCTCGACACCCCAACTCACGAGGTGGCGAGATGTGAGAAGTGAAAAAAGGATGTCAAACCATCACTGAATTTCGGGGATTATCAGAGTCGAAAAACTCGACGCTCTGGTAAAAACTTGTCGTGAAGAGAAAAAGGACGCCATACTGGTTAGGCCTGTGGACATAACCGTCGATCAGATGAGTGCGGTTAAGAGATGGTAGGGTCTGTATCAGGTCCCATAGGGACTCGGGGAATACTATTCTTCAGAGAAAAGAAGAAAAGGGGCAAAAAAATTTAATTTCGTAAGGGGTATCTAACAAATTGGTATCAGAGCATGGTTAGAACACTCAACCTGCTTGGGCTCATGAACAAGTTGCGCAGAAGCTCTGTTCAGAACACTCCTAAGAGGAGTAACCCTCTATCTTAAACCCTTTTATATTCAAAGGATCAAAGTTTGAAAATAAGAACCTGATTGTGTATGCATGTGAAAGAATTATTTATTTTGCGCGGGTTATAAAAATGTATCTAACTATTGACTAACAACCAACGTTTGTCTTTTGCACCCAAGCAGGCGATCAGCCGCGGGAATTTACAGACTTAGAGAATGGTGACTCATCAAGAGGTGGGAGAGGGCTCCCATAATAGAGACGAAGAGTCTGACGAAAGAAGGGCAGTAGGTACCCCTCCAGATCTAGACGAGACTTTGAGGAGTCTCATGGTCGAATTACAAAGTTGCAAGGCCGACAATGAAAGGATTATGAAAGAACAAGAAAAGCATACCTGAATTAATGTAGTTTTACTGCAGAGTTTATCCGATCTGCAAAGACAAATGCAGCATGAACCTGAAACTCAGAAACATGGTCATATCAGTGGCCACACTGAGAGGAGCACCTCGAAAAAGGTCCACCCCAGAGGTAAGGGAGCAGTGCCGAGTGATTCCTCTGAGAAGGAAGCTAGTGATTCAGAAGACTCTTCCAGCAGCAGAACCAGTTCCTATTCTCGAAGAAAACAAAAGAAGCAAAAGTCTTCCAAAGGTCAAAAATTCGAAGAATTCAGAAAGGCCAAACCACCCTCCTTCGACGGTGAAATAAAGAAGGGAGAGGAAGCAGAGACCTAGCTACTTGGATTAAAGAAGTATTTCAGAGTCCATGACTTTTCAGAAAATATGAAGGCCCGAGTGGCCACCTTCAACTTGAATGGAAAGGCTTCCATTTGGTGGGAAGACCTTAAGAATATGAAAGGG
>ML822798.1:0-12452 GCA_009831015.1 Picea engelmannii
GAAATCCAAAACTCTAACCCAGTGACCTAGATTAGTCAACAACCCTAATTACTTAATTGGAAATAGAAAACCATCGGCTAAAACCATGTGCCAAAAAACCTCCCAACAATGGACATGAAAATCGAGGTGACACAAAAAACTAGGCAAAAATGTGACATGTTTCCCGAGGAAAAAATATTTCTCAGGTTCGTTGCCCCTCTATGCACCTAGCGCAACGTAGCATACACTACAACTAGTCATGAGAAGAATATAACACATACCCAACACCTACTCCACTAGCTCAAAATATAGTTTTCCACCTTCAAAGATGTTCTATAGTTTTTTGGGTCCCAAACTTCCAGGGCCATTTTGAGGCCCTAAATGATGTTTGTTGATGTTTGGGGGCCCAAGCAATAGCCAAAGGCTTTGTCTTAGGCCCGGTCGAAATGCATTCCTCTTGGATAGAAATTTCCAATCAGCTATCGTTCTCCCCAAATGGACATTGTATGCAAACATTACGCCCTCAGGAAGTTGACACATCAACTACCCCCATCGCGGCCCACAAACCTTTTCATGTTTCATCTTCTGGGGTTAGGGTTTTGGATTTTATTTATGTTAAAAATCCCTTTGGAGCCTCATTGTAAACATCATCTTCTTGCAAATGAGCATATCCATAACATCTCTTCTCAGAGACAAGATGCCACCATTCTAGAGTGATTTCATTCACTATGTATTTTTACAACTTTGTACATTTTTCTCATTAATAGAATTTATGTGTTACTGTATCTCTCTATTTCTTGCAATATTTATGTGTATTTCATTGTTATATCTCTTCCTGCATTTCATTCTATAAATAATACATATTAGTGGTATCAGAGTAGGTTGATACTTGTTGTTTCTTAGTGCATGTCCATGATGAGGTCAGTGTATAGAGAGTTGGGTCTCGAGCTAGTTTCTCTTGAGGAAAACTGGTCTCGCTAGCCCAAGCGACCTCCCATGGCAGAAGAAAAGAGATATGCGGGAGAAGAATATTCTATTAATTTGTTGCTCGAGGAATCCCTCATGCGAAAGAGGGACAAAATGATGGAGAATTTTACCCAAATCCTTCGATGATTGACGACAACAACATACACATATTCATTAAGAAGCCACTTTGGAAGTGCGTCCCCTTTCATTGTACAAGTTAATTTTGATATTCCTATGTTTGAAGTTCAAATAGATGTAGATGCTTTGGAAAAGTGGTTAAATATGCTAGAAGGTTGTTTCTCTGTCCACAATTTTTATGATAGAGAAAATATCACCTATGCACTCCTTAAGGTTGTCCACCATGTCAAATATTGGTGCGAAACTTACTCGGAGAAACATTCCATAGAGGAATCTGGAATATTTGGGGCCGAGCCCACTTGGGATTTTTGAATGGATGTAGTCAAGGAAAAATATTACCCTATCAGAAATTATGACGACCGGTACATGAGATAGACCACGCCGCATCAAGAGTGGGGCCAAATAGTGCCATAGTTCAAAATTACCTTACATACCTTGTGCACCAAGATGGGTATCAAAGACTCCAAGTAGTATATGGTTTTGAAATACCGTGAGGATTTACACAGGTACATCAAAACTGAAATGGAATTTATGTGCATCTCATCACTAGGAGAAACTTATCGATATGTTGTCAATATCGAACAAAAATTTAAGCATCAGAATAAGTGGGAGTTTGGGTATGCAAATCCACAACAACCGAAGTATGGTAAATATGACCCTAAATAACATAACAAAAAACCTCAAGACAACTATTCCAAGCCACATGAAAAGAAGGGTAATGGGAAGATGAAGAAGGACACTAGAAAGTGGTGCAACTTCCACAAAATCCCTTTGAAAAACACCGATAAATGTTGCTCAAAACATTTATTGGTAGTTGAGATCAAAGAAACATAACTAAGACCCAACTCATACTCTGATTCAGAAAATAATTAAATGAGATATATAATTAATGAAGAACCCATTGCTACTGTCACAACCAAAACAATCCAACTAGAAGAACCAGAGGATCTTGAGGAGGGGGAGCGCCTCTTCCATTCATAGATGTGGGTGAAAGGGAACCCACTAGATTTCATTGTTGATAGGAGAAGCCAAAAGAAACTCATCTTAGTAGAGGTTTTCAAGTAGTTCTATTTTTCGACAACATAACACCCATAACCATACAACATCGGGTGGCTTCGCCAAGGACGCGAACTTCATTTCATCCAACAGTGTCTCTTATCCTACAACATCAATCTATTCAAGGATGAGGTACTGTGTCATCTTTCCCCACTAGGAGTTTGTGATGTTATATAAGGACAACTGTTTATGTGGAAGCATCTTCTCATTTACAGGTCTCAACCTGGTAGTGTCATTGTTACTCTAGGGGGTCATCTCTACAAGTTACCAGAGGTAGTTCTGACTATTCTCCCACCAAAACAATGCCACAAAGTAGTCTCTCATATGAAAAAGTTTAGGTTCTTCACGATTATTTTAGAAGGAAAATAGAAGGACACTACAACCTCATCCCAATACCTTTCTATCCAATGGAAGCATATCCAAAATATTGTAGAAGCACACAAAGATATTCCTACTGCACCTACGGGGGTGCCCCCACACTGCCCAGTCAAGAAACGTTATATTAGAGTCCTCCCACACTCAGGAGTATCATGAACCTATATTGTTTGAATGGATCCAACCCCTCCAGCAATAGGTTCATGATAACCTTCAACAAGCCCAACAAGACAACTTCTTCAACAAGGAAATCAACTCACCAAGGTTCAAATTTAGCAAAAGATTCCCTGGGAACTTGACAAAATGGAAACCATTTATTCCTAATGGGGGAGGAAACTATCCAGGTGGATATCGGTGGCCACCCACCTATTCCACTGGCTCAAAATACAGTTTCTCACCTTAGAAGTTTTTCTACAATTTTTTGGGTCCCAAACTTATGTGCCCATTTTGAGGCCCTAAATGACATTTTTTTGACATTTGGGAGCCCAAGTGATATACTATGGATATTTACATGACCTAGTAGAAATGTATTCCTCTTGGATAGACCTTTCCAGTGAGCTATCATGTTCCCCAAACAAAGATCATATGAAAAATTTACGCCCTTTGGAAGTTGACGTATCAACTACCCCCATCAGGGTCCACAAATCTTTTGGCGTTTCATCTTCCGAGGTTAGGGATTTGGATTTTATTTATGTTAAAAAATAATTTTTAGCCCCATTGTAAAAATCATCTTATTTTGAATGAACATATCCATCACATCTCTTCTCAAAGAAAAGATGCCAACATTATAGCGAGTTCATTCACTCTGTATTTTTACAGTTTCTGTACATTTTTCTCATTAATAGAATTTTTGTATTATTGTATCTCCCTGTTTCTTGCAATATTTATGTGTATTTCATTGTTATATCTCTACCTACATTTCATTCTCAAAATAATATTGATTAGTGGTATCAGATAAGGATTCTCCTTCTTGTTTCTTAATGCATGTCTCCGACGAGGTCAGGGTATAGAGAGTTGGGTCTCGAGATAGTTTCTCTTGAGGACAACCACTCTTGCTAGACTAAGCGACCTCTCATGGTGGAAGAAAAGAAAGACATAGGGGTATAATATTCTATTAATTTGTTGCCCGAGGAAGCCTTCACGCTAAAGTGGGACAAAATGATGGAGAATTATACCCAAATCCTTCGACGCCTGCAGACAACAATAGACACATATCCATCAAGAAACCACTTTGGAATTGTTTCCCCTTTCAATATACAAATTAATTTTGATATTCCTATGTTTAAAAGTAAAAGAGATGCAAATGCTTTGGAAACGTGGTTAAATATGCTCTAAGGTTATTTCTCTATCCACAATTTTTCTAATATAGAAAATATCACCTTTTCACTCCTTGAGGTTGTCCCCCATGTCAAATATTGGTGGGAAAATTACTCGAAGAAAAATTACATAGAGGAATTTGGAATATTTGGGGTCGATCCCACTTGATATTGTTTTATGGATGCGGTCGAGGAACACTATTACCCTGCTGGAAAATATGATGACTAGTACATGAGATGGACCACGCTTTGTCAAGAGAAAGCCTAAACAGTGCCAGAGTTCACAAATACCTTCCATACCTTGCACACCAATATGGGTATAAAAGACTTTGAGATACATATAGTTATGAAATACCACAGGGCTCTACACAGATACATCCAAACTAAAATGGAGCTTCTGTACATCTCATCATTGGGAGTCGCTTATTGATATGTTGTGAATATAGAACAAAAATTTAAGAAACAAAAAAAGTGGTAGTTTGGGTCTGCAAATCCCCAATAACCAAAGTACGGTAAAGATGGCCCTGACTCATAGCAAAAAAAAACCTCAAGACAATCATTCCAAGCCATGGTAAAATAAGGGTAATGGGAAGACAAAGAAGGAAACTTGAAAATGGTGCAAATTCCAAAAAATCCCTTGGCACAACACTGATAAATTTTGCTCAAAACAATCATTAGTAGCCAAGCTCAAAGAAACAGAGCCAAGCCCCAACTGAGACTCTAATTCAAAAAATAATAAAATGAGACATATCATTGATGCATAACCCACTTCTACAATCGAAACTTGAACAATCCAACTAGAAGAACCATAGGATCCAAAGGAGGGGGGTTGACTCTTCCATTCATAGATGTGGGTGAAGTGAAACCAAATGCATTTCATTGTTGATACTAGAAGCCAAAAGATCCTCATCTCAGCAGAATTCATCAAGCAGTTGGATTTGTTGACAACACCATGCCCAAAACCACACAACATCTGGTGGCTTCACCGAGGATGAGATCTTCGTGTCAACCAAAAGTGTCGCTTGTCCTATGGAATCAAGCCCTTCAAGGATGAAGTACTATGTGATGTTTCCCCATTAGAATTTTGTGATGTTATTTTAGTCCAGACATTTATGTGGAAGCGTCTTGTTTTTTATGAGTCTCGACCTTGTATAGTCATTGTTACTCTGGGGGGTCATCTCTACAGGGTACCATAGGTAGTTCCAACAATTGTGCCACCAAAACAGTTTCACAAATTAGTCACTCATACCACTGCAACCTCAACCCAAGACCATTCTATCTAGTAGAAGCATGTTGAAATTCATTCCTCTCAGTGAGACCTTTCCAACGATCTATTGTGTGCCCAAAATAGAGATCATATGCAAATGTTATGCCCTTGGGAAGTTGACGTATCAACTACCTCCATTGGGGCCCGCAAACCTTTTAGTGTTTCATATTTTGGGGTTAGGGGTTTAAATTTTATTTCTGTTAAAAAGGCCTTTGGAGCCTCATTGTAAACATCATATTCTTGCGAATCAACGTAGCCATCACATGATATTCACATCTCTTCTTAGAGATAATATTCCACCATTATAGCGAGTTCATTCACTCTATATTTTTATAGATTCTGTACATTTTTCTCAATAATAGAATTTATGTATTATTGTATCTCTTTGTTTCTTGCAATATTTATGTGTATTTAATTGTTATATCTCCAAATACATTTTGTTCTAGAAATAATTTGGATCAGTGGTATCATAGCTGGCTACTCCCCGTTGTTTCTTAGTGCATGTCCCTGACGAGGTCAGGGTATAGAGAGTTGGGTCCTAATCTAGTTTCTCTTGAGGACAATTTCTCTCTTGAACCCAAGCAGTTTCCCATGGTGAAAGAAAAGAGAGACATGGGAATAGAAGATTCTATTAATTTGTTTCTCACATAATCCCTCACGCAAGAGAGGAACAAAATGATGGATAATTTTACCCAAATCCTTCCATGACTGTCAATAATAGAAAACACAAATTCATCAAGCATCCACTTTGGAAGTGCTTCCCCTTTCAAGGTAAACGTTAATTTTGATATTCCTACGTTTGAAGGTCAAATAGATGCAGATTCTTTGGAAAAGTGGTTAAATATGCTAGAAGGTTATTTCTCTTTCCACAATTTTTTCGATAGAGAAAATATCATTTTTTCACTCCTTAATATTGTCCCCCATGTCAAATATTAGTGGGAAACTTACTGGGAGAAAAATTACATAGAGGAATCTAGAATATTTGGGGCTAAGCTCACTTGGGATTTTTTTATGCATGCGATCAAGGAAAAATATTGCCCTATTGGAAACTATGATGACTAGTAGATGAGATGGACCACACTACGTAAAGAGTGGGGAAAAATAGTGCCATAGTTCACAAATACCTTCCATACCTTGCACACCAAGTTGGGTATCAATTACTATGCGTGGCATCTAGTTCTGAAATACCGTAGGGATCTACATAGGTACATCTAAACCGAAATATAGTTTCTGGACATCTCATCATTGTCAACCGCTTATTGATATGCTTTCAATATTGAACAAAAAATTTAGCAGTAGAAAAAGAAAGAGTTCAAGTATGAAAATACACAACAACTGAAGTATGGTAAATATATCCCTAACTCACAAAAAATCCAACCTCAAGACAACCAGTCCAAGCCATAGGAAAAGAAGGGCAATGGGAAGACAAAGAAGGACACTAGAAAGTGGTGTGACTTACAAAATATCTATTGGAAAAACACCAATTAATGTCACTCGAAACAATCATTGGTAGCGAATATCAAAGAAATAGATCCAAGCTCCAACTGAGACTTTGATTCAGAAAATAATAAAATGAGACATATCATTTATGCAGAACCCATTGTTACTTTCTCAACCACAACAATCCAACTAGAAGAACCAGAGTATCTTGAGGAGGGGGAGTACCTCTTCCATTCATAGATGTGGGTGAAGGGGACCCCACTGCATTTCATTATTGATAGAGGTAGCCAAAATAACCTCATCTCTGTAGAGGTTGTCAAGTAGTTGGATTTGTCAAAACAACCACACTCAAATCCATACAACAACAGGTGGCTTCACCAGGGATGAGATCTTCATGTCAACCAACATTTTCACCTTTCTATGACATCAATCCCTTCAATGATGAGGTACTATGTGACGTTTCCCCACTGGATGTCTATGTTTTTCTCTTAAGCTAGATATTTATGTGGAAACATGATGTTGTTTACAAGTCTCAACCCTGTAGTGTCATTGTTACTCTAGGGGGTCAACTCTACAGGGCACCAGAGGTAGTTTCGATTACTGTCCCACCAAAATAGTGTCGCAAAGTAGTCTATCATATGAAAAAGTTTAGCTTCTTCGCAATCTGGTCAGAAGGAAAATAGAAGGAAACTACAATCACTACAGCCTTATCCCATGACCTTTCTATCCAACAGAATCACATCAAAGATATTGTAGAAGCGCACAAATATATTCCTACTGCACCTACAGGGGTGCCCCAACACTTCCCAGTCAAGAAATGTTATAACATAGCCCTTCATACTCTTCATGATGCATCTTCACCCATAGATTCCTCCCACACTCAGGAAGATCATGCATCTAGATTGGTTTAATGGATCCAACTCCTCCAACAACAGGTTCATGATAGCCTTCAACAAGCCAAGCATGAGAACTTCTTCAACAAGGAAAGAAACTCACAAGGGTTCAGATTCAACAAAAGCTTCCCTAGGAACTTGACACAATGGAGACCATTTCTTCCTTAGGGGGGAGGATTCATCGAGGTGGATATCAGTGGCCACCCACCTATTCCACTGGCTCGAAATATAGTCTCCCACCTTGGAATTTTTTCTATAGTTTTTCGAGGCCTCTTTGAGGCTCTAAACGATGTTTTTTTGACGTTTGGGGGCCTAAGAAATAACAGAAGGCTATGAACTGGGCCTGACCGAAATGCGTTCCTATCGATAGACATTTCCACTGAGCTATCATGCACCCAAAATGGATATTGTATGCAAACGTTACGACCTCGGGAAGTTGACATATCAACTACCCCCATTAGGGCCCAAAAATATTTTGGTGGTTCATCTTCCAGGGTTAGGGTTTTGTATTTCGTTTATGTTAAAAAGGCCTTTGGAGCCTCATTCTAAACATAATATTCTTGCGAATGGGCATATCTGTCACATCTCTTCTCAGAGATAAGCTGCCACCATTCTAGCGAGTTTATTCACTCTATATTTTTATAGTTTCTGTACATTTTTCTCATTAATAGAATTTTTGTATTACTATATCTCTTTGTTTCTTGCAATATTTATGTGTATTTCATTGTTATATCTCTACCTACATTTTGTTCATGAAATAATCTGTATTAGTGGTATCAAAGCATGATGCTCCTTGTTGTTTCTTAGTGCATGTCCCCGATGAGGTCAAGGTATAGAGAGTTGGGTCTCGAGCTAGCTTCTCTGGAGGACAACCGCTCTTGCCAGTCCAAGAAGCCTCCCATGGAAAAGGAAAAGAGAGACGTCAGAGTAGAAGACTCTATTAACATGTTACTTGAGGAAGAACTCACGCGATACATGGATGAAATGATGGATAATTTTACCCAAATCCTTCGACGACTGCTGACAACAATAGACACATCTTCATCAAGAATCCACTTTGGAAGTGTCACACCTTTCAAGGTACAAGTAAATTTTGATATTCCTATGTTTGAAGGTCAAATAAATGCAAATGATTTGGAAAAGTGGTTAAATATGCTAGAAGTTTATTTCTTTGTCCACAATTTTTCTGATAGAGAAAATATCAGCTTTGCACTCCTTAAGGTTGTCCCCCATGTCAAACATTGGTGGGAAACTTACTGGGACAAAAATTCCACAGAGGAATCTAGAATATTTGGGGTTGATCCCACTTCGTATTTTTTTATGGATGTGGTCAAGGAAAAATATTACATTGTTGGAAACTATGACGACCAATACATGAGATCGACCAAATTGCATCAAGAGTAGGGCCAAACTATGTTAGAGTTCAAAAATACCTTCCATACCTTGTGCACCAAGATGGGTATCGAAAAATCCGAGTGAAAAATGGTGCTGAAATATCACAGGGCTCTACACAGATACATCCAAACCAAAATGGATTTTTTGGATATCTCATCACTAGGATCCGCTTATTGATATGTTGTCAAGATCGGAAAAAAAATTAAGCAATAGAACAAGCGAGATTTCAGGTTTGCAAATATGCAACAACCGAAGTATGGTTTAGTCGGCCCTAACTCATAGAAAAACCAACCTCAATGCAACCAGTCCAAGCCAGGGGAAAATAAGGTTAATGGGAAGAAAAAAAAGGACACTAGAAATTGGTGCGACTTCCATAAAATCCCTTGGCACAACACCGATGAATGTTGCTCAAAACAGTCATTGGTAACCGAGCTCAAAGAAACAGAGCCAAGACCCAACTTATACTTTGATTTAGAAAATAATAAAATGAGACATATCATTTATGTAGAAACCAATTCTATTGTTGCAACCACAATAATCCAACCAGAAGAACTACAGGATCTTGGGGAGGGGGAACACCTTTTCCATTCAAATATGTGGGTGAAGGGCACCCCACTGCATTTGATTGTTGATAATGAAATCCAAAAGAACCTCATATCTACATAGGTCATAAAGCAATTTTTATTTGTCAACAACGCCACACCCATAGTCATATAACATCATGTGGCTTCACCAAGGATGAGATCTTCGTGTCATCCAGTAGTGTCGCTTATCCTATGACATCAATCCCTTCAAGGATTAGGTATTGTATGATGTTCCCCACTAGAAGTATGTCATGTTATTTTAGGTCAACCATTTATGTTTAAGTGTCATTCCATTTACGAATTTCAACCCCATAATGTCATTTTTACTATGGGGGGTCGACTATACAGGGTACCAGAAGTAGTTTTGATTACTATCCCACCAAAGCAGTGCCACAAAGTAGTCTCTTATATGAAAAAGTTTAGCTTCTTCATGATCTGGTCAGAAGGAAAATAGAAAGACACTGCAACCACTACAACCTCATCCCAATACCTTTCTATCCAGCATAATCATATTGAAAATATCATAGAAGTGCACAAAGATATTCCTACTAGACCTACATGGGTGCCCCCACACTTCCCAATCAATATACATTATAATAGAGCCCTTCATATTCTTCATGTTGCATCTTCACCGAAATATTCCTCCCACACTAAGGAATATCATGTATCTAGATTGGTTGAATAGATCCAACCCCTCCAACAATAGGTTCATGACATCCTTCAACAAGCTAAGTAGGACAACTTCTTCACAAATAAAAGTAGCTCACCAAGGCTCAGATTCAACAAAATATTCCTTGGGAAATTGACGTAATGGATACCATTGATTCCTAATGGGGGAGGAATAATCTAGGTGAATATCATTGGTCACCCACCTATTCCACTAGCTTGAAATACAGTTTCCCACCTTGGCAATCTTTCTATAGTTTTTCAGGTCCCAAACTTTTGAGCCATTTTGAGGCCCTAAACAATGTTTTTTTGATGTTTTGGCGCCTAGGAGATAGTTGAAGGCTCTATTTGGGAATGATTGAAATTCATTCCTCTCATCTAGACCTTTCCAGTGAGCTATTGTGTGCCACAAATGAATATTGTAAGCAAATGTTACACCCTCGGGAAGTTGACGTATCAACTACCCCCATTGGGGCCTGCAAACCTTTTGGTGTTTCATCTTCCTGGGTTAGGATTTTGTATTTTATTTATGTTAAAAAGGCCTTTGGAGCCTCATTGTAAACATCATATTCTTGCGAATGAGTGTAGCCATCAGATCTCTTATAAGAGATAATATTCCACCATTCTAACGAGTTCATTCATTCTATATTTTTACAGTTTATGTACATTTTTCTCATTAATAGAATTTCTGTATTACTATATCTCTATGTTTCTTGCAATATTTATGTGTATTTCATTTTTATATATCCTTCTACATTTCGTTATCTAAATAATCTAGATCAATCATGAGCATATAACCATAATAAGTATAATTCAACAAAATCACATCAGATACATAGTACACCACAATTTATGTGGAAACCAAAATGGAGAAAACCACAAAATGATTTCTTATATATATCCCTTCATACTCTTCATATGTTATAACATATCCCTTCATACTCTTCATATGTGATAACATATCCCTTCATACTCTTCATGTTACATCCTCACTAATAGAATCCTCCCACACTCAGGAGGATCATACAACTAGATTGGTTGAATGGATCCAAACCCTCCATCAATAGGTTCATGATAGCCTTCAACAAGCCTAGCAGGACAACTTCTTCAACAAGGCAAGCAACTCACCAAGGTTCAAATTCAGCAAAAGTTTCCTTGGGAACTTGACACAATGGATACCATTTCTTCCTAAGGGGGGAGTAAACTATTTAGGTGGATATCGGTGGCCACCCACCTATTCCACTGGCTCAAAATACAGTTTCCCACCTTGGAAGTTTTTCTACAGTTTTTCGGGTCCCAAACTTTCATGCCGATTTTAAGGACCTAAGAGACATTTGTTTGAGGTTTGGGAGCCCAAGTGATAGCCTCATGATATTTATATGAACTAGTAGAAATGCATTCCTCTCATATAGACCTTTCTAGTAAGCTATTGAGTGCCCCAAACATAGATCGTATGCAAACGTTACGCCCTTGGGAAGTTGACGTATCAACTACCCCCATCGGGGTTCACAAACCTTTTGGAGTTTCATCTTATGGGGTTATGGTTTTTTATTTTATTTATGTTAAAATGAATTTGGAGCCTCATTGTAAACATCATCTTATTGTGAATGAACATAGTCATCACATCTCTTCTCAGAGATAAGTTGCCACCATTCTAGCGAGTTCATTCACTTTGTATTTTTACACTTTCTGTATGTTTTTCTCATTAATATAATTTATGTATTACTGTATCTCTCTATTTCTTGCAATATTTATGTGTATTTCATTGTTATATCCACGCCTACATTTTGTTCTCATAATAATATGGATCAATGGTATCAGATAAGGTTTCTCCTTGTTGTCTCTTAGTGCATGTATTCGATGAGGTTAGGGTATAGAGAGTTCAGTCTCAAGCTAGTTTCTCTTGAAGAAAACCACTCTTGTTAGCCCAGGCAGCTGTTGTAGGAAAATCTCCCTGCGGACAGGTAGATCACCTCTAAGGCTTGACCTTAACCCTAGACAGAAAAATGCTTAACGTGGACACTAAATTTCTTTCAAATCTATCTAAACTAACACATGAGAAGGAAGGATGATAGAAGTACCTGTTATCGACGTTTGTCCCTACATGCTCCGAGTTGCACTCCAATTCTTTGCTCCTCGCTGAGTTCTGTGGACAAAACAAGATACGACCACTTCCTACTGTATTGACATTAGCTTGAAAACAGATCTATCAATAAATGACAAGTTTATGTAACATCAGACACAAACTAGAAAGAAACAGGCCAAGCGTGTCATATTAATGAGAATAACGACAGTAGTACTTACAATCGTAGATGTGAATGCGACAGCTTCGTCAAGTCCTCTTCGTCTAACCCTTGCCTGAAAGATCCACAACCTG
>ML822798.1:12552-26021 GCA_009831015.1 Picea engelmannii
ATTTTGTTGAATCTGAGCCTTGGTGAGCTACTTTTATTTGTGAAGAAGTTGTCCTACTTAGCTTGTTGAAGGATGTCATGAACCTATTGTTGGAGGGGTTGGATCTATTCAACCAATCTAGATACATGATATTCCTTAGTGTGGGAGGAATATTTCGGTGAAGATGCAACATGAAGAATATGAAGGGCTCTATTATAATGTATATTGATTGGGAAGTGTGGGGGCACCCATGTAGGTCTAGTAGGAATATCTTTGTGCACTTCTATGATATTTTCAATATGATTATGCTGGATAGAAAGGTATTGGGATGAGGTTGTAGTGGTTGCAGTGTCTTTCTATTTTCCTTCTGACCAGATCATGAAGAAGCTAAACTTTTTCATATAAGAGACTACTTTGTGGCACTGCTTTGGTGGGATAGTAATCAAAACTACTTCTGGTACCCTGTATAGTCGACCCCCCATAGTAAAAATGACATTATGGGGTTGAAATTCGTAAATGGAATGACACTTAAACATAAATGGTTGACCTAAAATAACATGACATACTTCTAGTGGGGAACATCATACAATACCTAATCCTTGAAGGGATTGATGTCATAGGATAAGCGACACTACTGGATGACACGAAGATCTCATCCTTGGTGAAGCCACATGATGTTATATGACTATGGGTGTGGCGTTGTTGACAAATAAAAATTGCTTTATGACCTATGTAGATATGAGGTTCTTTTGGATTTCATTATCAACAATCAAATGCAGTGGGGTGCCCTTCACCCACATATTTGAATGGAAAAGGTGTTCCCCCTCCCCAAGATCCTGTAGTTCTTCTGGTTGGATTATTGTGGTTGCAACAATAGAATTGGTTTCTACATAAATGATATGTCTCATTTTATTATTTTCTAAATCAAAGTATAAGTTGGGTCTTGGCTCTGTTTCTTTGAGCTCGGTTACCAATGACTGTTTTGAGCAACATTCATCGGTGTTGTGCCAAGGGATTTTATGGAAGTCGCACCAATTTCTAGTGTCCTTTTTTTTCTTCCCATTAACCTTATTTTCCCCTGGCTTGGACTGGTTGCATTGAGGTTGGTTTTTCTATGAGTTAGGGCCGACTAAACCATACTTCGGTTGTTGCATATTTGCAAACCTGAAATCTCGCTTGTTCTATTGCTTAATTTTTTTTCCGATCTTGACAACATATCAATAAGCGGATCCTAGTGATGAGATATCCAAAAAATCCATTTTGGTTTGGATGTATCTGTGTAGAGCCCTGTGATATTTCAGCACCATTTTTCACTCGGATTTTTCGATACCCATCTTGGTGCACAAGGTATGGAAGGTATTTTTGAACTCTAACATAGTTTGGCCCTACTCTTGATGCAATTTGGTCGATCTCATGTATTGGTCGTCATAGTTTCCAACAATGTAATATTTTTCCTTGACCACATCCATAAAAAAATACGAAGTGGGATCAACCCCAAATATTCTAGATTCCTCTGTGGAATTTTTGTCCCAGTAAGTTTCCCACCAATGTTTGACATGGGGGACAACCTTAAGGAGTGCAAAGCTGATATTTTCTCTATCAGAAAAATTGTGGACAAAGAAATAAACTTCTAGCATATTTAACCACTTTTCCAAATCATTTGCATTTATTTGACCTTCAAACATAGGAATATCAAAATTTACTTGTACCTTGAAAGGTGTGACACTTCCAAAGTGGATTCTTGATGAAGATGTGTCTATTGTTGTCAGCAGTCGTCGAAGGATTTGGGTAAAATTATCCATCATTTCATCCATGTATCGCGTGAGTTCTTCCTCAAGTAACATGTTAATAGAGTCTTCTACTCTGACGTCTCTCTTTTCCTTTTCCATGGGAGGCTTCTTGGACTGGCAAGAGCGGTTGTCCTCCAGAGAAGCTAGCTCGAGACCCAACTCTCTATACCTTGACCTCATCGGGGACATGCACTAAGAAACAACAAGGAGCATCATGCTTTGATACCACTAATACAGATTATTTCATGAACAAAATGTAGGTAGAGATATAACAATGAAATACACATAAATATTGCAAGAAACAAAGAGATATAGTAATACAAAAATTCTATTAATGAGAAAAATGTACAGAAACTATAAAAATATAGAGTGAATAAACTCGCTAGAATGGTGGCAGCTTATCTCTGAGAAGAGATGTGACAGATATGCCCATTCGCAAGAATATTATGTTTAGAATGAGGCTCCAAAGGCCTTTTTAACATAAACGAAATACAAAACCCTAACCCTGGAAGATGAACCACCAAAATATTTTTGGGCCCTAATGGGGGTAGTTGATATGTCAACTTCCCGAGGTCGTAACGTTTGCATACAATATCCATTTTGGGTGCATGATAGCTCAGTGGAAATGTCTATCGATAGGAACGCATTTCGGTCAGGCCCAGTTCATAGCCTTCTGTTATTTCTTAGGCCCCCAAACGTCAAAAAAACATCGTTTAGAGCCTCAAAGAGGCCTCGAAAAACTATAGAAAAAATTCCAAGGTGGGAGACTATATTTCGAGCCAGTGGAATAGGTGGGTGGCCACTGATATCCACCTCGATGAATCCTCCCCCCTAAGGAAGAAATGGTCTCCATTGTGTCAAGTTCCTAGGGAAGCTTTTGTTGAATCTGAACCCTTGTGAGTTTCTTTCCTTGTTGAAGAAGTTCTCATGCTTGGCTTGTTGAAGGCTATCATGAACCTGTTGTTGGAGGAGTTGGATCCATTAAACCAATCTAGATGCATGATCTTCCTGAGTGTGGGAGGAATCTATGGGTGAAGATGCATCATGAAGAGTATGAAGGGCTATGTTATAACATTTCTTGACTGGGAAGTGTTGGGGCACCCCTGTAGGTGCAGTAGGAATATATTTGTGCGCTTCTACAATATCTTTGATGTGATTCTGTTGGATAGAAAGGTCATGGGATAAGGCTGTAGTGATTGTAGTTTCCTTCTATTTTCCTTCTGACCAGATTGCGAAGAAGCTAAACTTTTTCATATGATAGACTACTTTGCGACACTATTTTGGTGGGACAGTAATCGAAACTACCTCTGGTGCCCTGTAGAGTTGACCCCCTAGAGTAACAATGACACTACAGGGTTGAGACTTGTAAACAACATCATGTTTCCACATAAATATCTAGCTTAAGAGAAAAACATAGACATCCAGTGGGGAAACGTCACATAGTACCTCATCATTGAAGGGATTGATGTCATAGAAAGGTGAAAATGTTGGTTGACATGAAGATCTCATCCCTGGTGAAGCCACCTGTTGTTGTATGGATTTGAGTGTGGTTGTTTTGACAAATCCAACTACTTGACAACCTCTACAGAGATGAGGTTATTTTGGCTACCTCTATCAATAATGAAATGCAGTGGGGTCCCCTTCACCCACATCTATGAATGGAAGAGGTACTCCCCCTCCTCAAGATACTCTGGTTCTTCTAGTTGGATTGTTGTGGTTGAGAAAGTAACAATGGGTTCTGCATAAATGATATGTCTCATTTTATTATTTTCTGAATCAAAGTCTCAGTTGGAGCTTGGATCTATTTCTTTGATATTCGCTACCAATGATTGTTTCGAGTGACATTAATTGGTGTTTTTCCAATAGATATTTTGTAAGTCACACCACTTTCTAGTGTCCTTCTTTGTCTTCCCATTGCCCTTCTTTTCCTATGGCTTGGACTGGTTGTCTTGAGGTTGGATTTTTTGTGAGTTAGGGATATATTTACCATACTTCAGTTGTTGTGTATTTTCATACTTGAACTCTTTCTTTTTCTACTGCTAAATTTTTTGTTCAATATTGAAAGCATATCAATAAGCGGTTGACAATGATGAGATGTCCAGAAACTATATTTCGGTTTAGATGTACCTATGTAGATCCCTACGGTATTTCAGAACTAGATGCCACGCATAGTAATTGATACCCAACTTGGTGTGCAAGGTATGGAAGGTATTTGTGAACTATGGCACTATTTTTCCCCACTCTTTACGTAGTGTGGTCCATCTCATCTACTAGTCATCATAGTTTCCAATAGGGCAATATTTTTCCTTGATCGCAT
Source organism: Picea engelmannii (assembly GCA_009831015.1). Lineage (NCBI taxonomy): Eukaryota > Viridiplantae > Streptophyta > Pinopsida > Pinales > Pinaceae > Picea > Picea engelmannii. The sequence continues at coordinate 16,639 of ML822798.1, forward strand.
GCATAAAAAAATCCCAAGTGAGCTTAGCCCCAAATATTCTAGATTCCTCTATGTAATTTTTCTCCCAGTAAGTTTCCCACTAATATTTGACATGGGGGACAATATTAAGGAGTGAAAAAATGATATTTTCTCTATCGAAAAAATTGTGGAAAGAGAAATAACCTTCTAGCATATTTAACCACTTTTCCAAAGAATCTGCATCTATTTGACCTTCAAACGTAGGAATATCAAAATTAACGTTTACCTTGAAAGGGGAAGCACTTCCAAAGTGGATGCTTGATGAATTTGTGTTTTCTATTATTGACAGTCATGGAAGGATTTGGGTAAAATTATCCATCATTTTGTTCCTCTCTTGCGTGAGGGATTATGTGAGAAACAAATTAATAGAATCTTCTATTCCCATGTCTCTCTTTTCTTTCACCATGGGAAACTGCTTGGGTTCAAGAGAGAAATTGTCCTCAAGAGAAACTAGATTAGGACCCAACTCTCTATACCCTGACCTCGTCAGGGACATGCACTAAGAAACAACGGGGAGTAGCCAGCTATGATACCACTGATCCAAATTATTTCTAGAACAAAATGTATTTGGAGATATAACAATTAAATACACATAAATATTGCAAGAAACAAAGAGATACAATAATACATAAATTCTATTATTGAGAAAAATGTACAGAATCTATAAAAATATAGAGTGAATGAACTCGCTATAATGGTGGAATATTATCTCTAAGAAGAGATGTGAATATCATGTGATGGCTACGTTGATTCGCAAGAATATGATGTTTACAATGAGGCTCCAAAGGCCTTTTTAACAGAAATAAAATTTAAACCCCTAACCCCAAAATATGAAACACTAAAAGGTTTGCGGGCCCCAATGGAGGTAGTTGATACGTCAACTTCCCAAGGGCATAACATTTGCATATGATCTCTATTTTGGGCACACAATAGATCGTTGGAAAGGTCTCACTGAGAGGAATGAATTTCAACATGCTTCTACTAGATAGAATGGTCTTGGGTTGAGGTTGCAGTGGTATGAGTGACTAATTTGTGAAACTGTTTTGGTGGCACAATTGTTGGAACTACCTATGGTACCCTGTAGAGATGACCCCCCAGAGTAACAATGACTATACAAGGTCGAGACTCATAAAAAACAAGACGCTTCCACATAAATGTCTGGACTAAAATAACATCACAAAATTCTAATGGGGAAACATCACATAGTACTTCATCCTTGAAGGGCTTGATTCCATAGGACAAGCGACACTTTTGGTTGACACGAAGATCTCATCCTCGGTGAAGCCACCAGATGTTGTGTGGTTTTGGGCATGGTGTTGTCAACAAATCCAACTGCTTGATGAATTCTGCTGAGATGAGGATCTTTTGGCTTCTAGTATCAACAATGAAATGCATTTGGTTTCACTTCACCCACATCTATGAATGGAAGAGTCAACCCCCCTCCTTTGGATCCTATGGTTCTTCTAGTTGGATTGTTCAAGTTTCGATTGTAGAAGTGGGTTATGCATCAATGATATGTCTCATTTTATTATTTTTTGAATTAGAGTCTCAGTTGGGGCTTGGCTCTGTTTCTTTGAGCTTGGCTACTAATGATTGTTTTGAGCAAAATTTATCAGTGTTGTGCCAAGGGATTTTTTGGAATTTGCACCATTTTCAAGTTTCCTTCTTTGTCTTCCCATTACCCTTATTTTACCATGGCTTGGAATGATTGTCTTGAGGTTTTTTTTTGCTATGAGTCAGGGCCATCTTTACCGTACTTTGGTTATTGGGGATTTGCAGACCCAAACTACCACTTTTTTTGTTTCTTAAATTTTTGTTCTATATTCACAACATATCAATAAGCGACTCCCAATGATGAGATGTACAGAAGCTCCATTTTAGTTTGGATGTATCTGTGTAGAGCCCTGTGGTATTTCATAACTATATGTATCTCAAAGTCTTTTATACCCATATTGGTGTGCAAGGTATGGAAGGTATTTGTGAACTCTGGCACTGTTTAGGCTTTCTCTTGACAAAGCGTGGTCCATCTCATGTACTAGTCATCATATTTTCCAGCAGGGTAATAGTGTTCCTCGACCGCATCCATAAAACAATATCAAGTGGGATCGACCCCAAATATTCCAAATTCCTCTATGTAATTTTTCTTCGAGTAATTTTCCCACCAATATTTGACATGGGGGACAACCTCAAGGAGTGAAAAGGTGATATTTTCTATATTAGAAAAATTGTGGATAGAGAAATAACCTTAGAGCATATTTAACCACGTTTCCAAAGCATTTGCATCTCTTTTACTTTTAAACATAGGAATATCAAAATTAATTTGTATATTGAAAGGGGAAACAATTCCAAAGTGGTTTCTTGATGGATATGTGTCTATTGTTGTCTGCAGGCGTCGAAGGATTTGGGTATAATTCTCCATCATTTTGTCCCACTTTAGCGTGAAGGCTTCCTCGGGCAACAAATTAATAGAATATTATACCCCTATGTCTTTCTTTTCTTCCACCATGAGAGGTCGCTTAGTCTAGCAAGAGTGGTTGTCCTCAAGAGAAACTATCTCGAGACCCAACTCTCTATACCCTGACCTCGTCGGAGACATGCATTAAGAAACAAGAAGGAGAATCCTTATCTGATACCACTAATCAATATTATTTTGAGAATGAAATGTAGGTAGAGATATAACAATGAAATACACATAAATATTGCAAGAAACAGGGAGATACAATAATACAAAAATTCTATTAATGAGAAAAATGTACAGAAACTGTAAAAATACAGAGTGAATGAACTCGCTATAATGTTGGCATCTTTTCTTTGAGAAGAGATGTGATGGATATGTTCATTCAAAATAAGATGATTTTTACAATGGGGCTAAAAATTATTTTTTAACATAAATAAAATCCAAATCCCTAACCTCGGAAGATGAAACGCCAAAAGATTTGTGGACCCTGATGGGGGTAGTTGATACGTCAACTTCCAAAGGGCGTAAATTTTTCATATGATCTTTGTTTGGGGAACATGATAGCTCACTGGAAAGGTCTATCCAAGAGGAATACATTTCTACTAGGTCATGTAAATATCCATAGTATATCACTTGGGCTCCCAAATGTCAAAAAAATGTCATTTAGGGCCTCAAAATGGGCACATAAGTTTGGGACCCAAAAAATTGTAGAAAAACTTCTAAGGTGAGAAACTGTATTTTGAGCCAGTGGAATAGGTGGGTGGCCACCGATATCCACCTGGATAGTTTCCTCCCCCATTAGGAATAAATGGTTTCCATTTTGTCAAGTTCCCAGGGAATCTTTTGCTAAATTTGAACCTTGGTGAGTTGATTTCCTTGTTGAAGAAGTTGTCTTGTTGGGCTTGTTGAAGGTTATCATGAACCTATTGCTGGAGGGGTTGGATCCATTCAAACAATATAGGTTCATGATACTCCTGAGTGTGGGAGGACTCTAATATAACGTTTCTTGACTGGGCAGTGTGGGGGCACCCCCGTAGGTGCAGTAGGAATATCTTTGTGTGCTTCTACAATATTTTGGATATGCTTCCATTGGATAGAAAGGTATTGGGATGAGGTTGTAGTGTCCTTCTATTTTCCTTCTAAAATAATCGTGAAGAACCTAAACTTTTTCATATGAGAGACTACTTTGTGGCATTGTTTTGGTGGGAGAATAGTCAGAACTACCTCTGGTAACTTGTAGAGATGACCCCCTAGAGTAACAATGACACTACCAGGTTGAGACCTGTAAATGAGAAGATGCTTCCACATAAACAGTTGTCCTTATATAACATCACAAACTCCTAGTGGGGAAAGATGACACAGTACCTCATCCTTGAATAGATTGATGTTGTAGGATAAGAGACACTGTTGGATGAAATGAAGTTCGCGTCCTTGGCGAAGCCACCCGATGTTGTATGGTTATGGGTGTTATGTTGTCGAAAAATAGAACTACTTGAAAACCTCTACTAAGATGAGTTTCTTTTGGCTTCTCCTATCAACAATGAAATCTAGTGGGTTCCCTTTCACCCACATCTATGAATGGAAGAGGCGCTCCCCCTCCTCAAGATCCTCTGGTTCTTCTAGTTGGATTGTTTTGGTTGTGACAGTAGCAATGGGTTCTTCATTAATTATATATCTCATTTAATTATTTTCTGAATCAGAGTATGAGTTGGGTCTTAGTTATGTTTCTTTGATCTCAACTACCAATAAATGTTTTGAGCAACATTTATCGGTGTTTTTCAAAGGGATTTTGTGGAAGTTGCACCACTTTCTAGTGTCCTTCTTCATCTTCCCATTACCCTTCTTTTCATGTGGCTTGGAATAGTTGTCTTGAGGTTTTTTGTTATGTTATTTAGGGTCATATTTACCATACTTCGGTTGTTGTGGATTTGCATACCCAAACTCCCACTTATTCTGATGCTTAAATTTTTGTTCGATATTGACAACATATCGATAAGTTTCTCCTAGTGATGAGATGCACATAAATTCCATTTCAGTTTTGATGTACCTGTGTAAATCCTCACGGTATTTCAAAACCATATACTACTTGGAGTCTTTGATACCCATCTTGGTGCACAAGGTATGTAAGGTAATTTTGAACTATGGCACTATTTGGCCCCACTCTTGATGCGGCGTGGTCTATCTCATGTACCGGTCGTCATAATTTCTGATAGGGTAATATTTTTCCTTGACTACATCCATTCAAAAATCCCAAGTGGGCTCGGCCCCAAATATTCCAGATTCCTCTATGGAATGTTTCTCCGAGTAAGTTTCGCACCAATATTTGACATGGTGGACAACCTTAAGGAGTGCATAGGTGATATTTTCTCTATCATAAAAATTGTGGACAGAGAAACAACCTTCTAGCATATTTAACCACTTTTCCAAAGCATCTACATCTATTTGAACTTCAAACATAGGAATATCAAAATTAACTTGTACAATGAAAGGGGACGCACTTCCAAAGTGGCTTCTTAATGAATATGTGTATGTTGTTGTCGTCAATCATCGAAGGATTTGGGTAAAATTCTCCATCATTTTGTCCCTCTTTCGCATGAGGGATTCCTCGAGCAACAAATTAATAGAATATTCTTCTCCCGCATATCTCTTTTCTTCTGCCATGGGAGGTCGCTTGGGCTAGCGAGACCAGTTTTCCTCAAGAGAAACTAGCTCGAGACCCAACTCTCTATACACTGACCTCATCATGGACATGCACTAAGAAACAACAAGTATCAACCTACTCTGATACCACTAATATGTATTATTTATAGAATGAAATGCAGGAAGAGATATAACAATGAAATACACATAAATATTGCAAGAAATAGAGAGATACAGTAACACATAAATTCTATTAATGAGAAAAATGTACAAAGTTGTAAAAATACATAGTGAATGAAATCACTCTAGAATGGTGGCATCTTGTCTCTGAGAAGAGATGTTATGGATATGCTCATTTGCAAGAAGATGATGTTTACAATGAGGCTCCAAAGGGATTTTTAACATAAATAAAATCCAAAACCCTAACCCCAGAAGATGAAACATGAAAAGGTTTGTGGGCCGCGATGGGGGTAGTTGATGTGTCAACTTCCTGAGGGCGTAATGTTTGCATACAATGTCCATTTGGGGAGAACGATAGCTGATTGGAAATTTCTATCCAAGAGGAATGCATTTCGACCGGGCCTAAGACAAAGCCTTTGGCTATTGCTTGGGCCCCCAAACATCAACAAACATCATTTAGGGCCTCAAAATGGCCCTGGAAGTTTGGGACCCAAAAAACTATAGAACATCTTTGAAGGTGGAAAACTATATTTTGAGCTAGTGGAGTAGGTGTTGGGTATGTGTTATATTCTTCTCATGACTAGTTGTAGTGTATGCTACGTTGCGCTAGGTGCATAGAGGGGCAACGAACCTGAGAAATATTTTTTCCTCGGGAAACATGTCACATTTTTGCCTAGTTTTTTGTGTCACCTCGATTTTCATGTCCATTGTTGGGAGGTTTTTTGGCACATGGTTTTAGCCGATGGTTTTCTATTTCCAATTAAGTAATTAGGGTTGTTGACTAATCTAGGTCACTGGGTTAGAGTTTTGGATTTCACTGGCTCCTATATGTATATTGTATTGTAAATAATGTATCACTATGAATGAATATAGAATATATTGGTTTTTTCGGTTTAGGTTTATAGGGGAAAAATATCTTTATAATGTGTGTATTTTCCATTGTATCTTTTCTATTCTTTTATTGAAAATCTATTTGCAGTAAAATATTGTACAAGGTTAAAATCTATAGTAGGTTGGTGGCCACCGGTATCCACATGGATCATTCTGACCCCCTTATGAAGCAACAGTCTCCATTGCGTCAAGTTCCGAGGCAAGATTTTACTGAATCTAAACCTTTGTGAGCTACTTTCCTTGCTAAAGAAGTTGTCCTCTTTGGATTGTTGAGGGATGTCATGAACCTGTTACTGGAGGGGTTGGATCCATTCAACCAATCTAGTTGCATGATATTATTGAGTGTGGGAGGACTCTATCAATGAATATTGTTACACATAAAAAATACTCACTTTGATAGTGTCGCAAGTGTTGTCATTACAAGGGTCGCAAGTGTCGCACTTTGCTCACAAGTGTTGCACTTTGCTCACAAGTGTCGCAAGTGTTAAAAAAAGCATACTGCCATGATGCCTATGTCATGCCTATAACGACATGAGAAGGACACTTGGCACATGTCAAACACTTGATTTGGAAAAGGAGGGAAGGTTAACTAGGCTCATGAACCTTTTTCCATCTGAAAACACTCAAAAAATTAAGTTTTTGGAGGAGAGCGGTCCCCTATACCTCTTCTGGGAGTCTTGGCACTCCCCCTTACACTGTCTGGGAGCGCTATAAATCTCTTTTGGCCCTTTTGGGGAGCGCTGGTGTCTTTAGGAGTGTTGGCTCCCCCCTTAAGCCTACTGGGGAGTTCTACATCACTCTGATGGCCCTTTTGAGGGAGCACTGGCTATTCTGGGCAGTAGTTAAGTTGTTGAGATGAATGGGGCAAGGATCCTTTTATTCTTGGAAGGCAATTGGATTCGAATCCCTAATACAGCCATGATCTTAGGGAAGATCCTCAAATGAAGGAGGAAAATCCTTAACTTCCCCAAGGATATCTCAAGTTGTTGAGCCTCTCCAAGGCTATATAAGCAAGCTTTCTCATGGTGAAAGAGGGACGGGAAAAGGGGAATCACACCAAACTTATGATCTTATAAGTGGTGCTGGAACAGAGATAATTTGGGAGCAAGATACCTATGATCTCATAGGGAGCATTCGGTGAATCTATCATCATCCGGATCGTGGATCTTTTGAGCAAGGGGTAGACAAGGAGGACTTGGCAGAGCTGTCACATTCAATCTACGGCTGTAAGAAATGTTTTGTCCTCATTAATATAATTTGCTTGGCCTGTTTCTTTCTAATTCATGTTCAATATCACATGAATTTTTCTATTTAGTAGATAGACCTATTTCAGACTAATCTTGATAGAGTAGGAAGTGGTCGTACTTTGTTTGTCTACAGGGCTTATCGAGGAGCGAAAGATTGGAGCTCAACTCAGAGCGTGCAGGGACAAACACCAGTAAAAGGTACTTATTTTCTCCTTCCTCCTCACACACTAGTCCACCTAGATATAAAAGGAAGTCAGTGACCATGATAAGAACTTTCTGTCTTAGATTTAAGAGTCTATCTCTTTGAGGAGATCTACCTGTCCGCAGGGAGATTTTCCTTCAACAGAAATTGGCAACTCCACTGGGGATCGAATCGAAACTTTTAGTTTTGATTTTTCCTCATAAGAACTTGTCTTACCCTTTGTTGTTTTTGAATTTGTTCACCCCTTCATATCTGATTGCATTTTTTGATTGACTCTTTACCCCATCACACTCAGCTTACCTGTCAAAATTTGATCAAAATTTTGGGTTTTTGGACATTTTTATGACTTTTTGAGCCTAGTGCCCCCCTGACCATGTTAGAAAAGTGCCAACACTACCTGGAAGTGTTAGACAGATATTTATAACTCTCTGGTGGCCCTTATACCAGAGCGCCAGCCCTTTTTTCCCAAAATCTCTTCAAAATTTCCATTTTTTGGAGGTCCAGACCATGTTTCTTCACTTGTTGAGCTGCTTTGTGATTCATGATTCTTCCTTTGACCTTTGACATGCTTCCTCCTAAGACGTAAACACCTTGTTGTTCAGATTTTATGCCCTTCTTCATTCTTTCTGAGTTTTTGTTGTTGAGAGCTTGAAATCGATCTGCTACCTTTTTCCTCTCCTATTCAATTGAACGGGAACTCCAGTGAAGGACATCTGAAGCTTGTGACTCTTCTCATTTGGTTCTTTGAGGTCATCTGATCCAATTTCTTTCTCCTTCCTTATGCATTTTTTATTTTCTTTCTCTTGTTTGATTGCAAAAGGGTGTGTTGTTTGTGAGAAATCTGCGTTTTCTTGTCCGAATCTCCTTGATCTGAAAGGGTAGTTGGCAGGACAAGTTTTTTCATTGAATTGATCATCGTTCGCATGAAAATAACAAAAGTACATCTTAATGATTAGTTTGCATATTAGTTTTCATTTCTAAAATGTTGTAGCATCATATTGGATTTGATTGAGAACAAAATTGATTGAGGGCATTCCTTATCAAGTGTTTGATAGTCAAAACGACTCTTCCTCTTTTCCTTAAATAGGTATTCATTCAAAAAAAATGATTGCTTATCATATTTCATGCATATTTTTGGGAATTGAGTCATCATTCCATTAGTTTCACTTTTGTACACCCTCTGAGTAAACAACAGCCATTAAAATCAATGCTTAACTAAAATTTATCATACTTTTTACATCTTTGTTAGCAAACCTACATTAGTTTAAGGTGTAGGGATTTGAAATAGGTTGAAAGGATAACTTTCCAAAGCTATCGAACAAAATCATTATCTTGCGGTAGGGAGAGTCAAATCCAATTGTCATATTGGCTTTCTAAGATCCCCCTCTCACACAGGGGTTACGCACGTGGTCGCATTCGGGTGAGTTACGGAGATTATCCCTCCATGACCCAACTGTTTGTAGTGGTCGGATCGTATATTGGGGGTCACTGGAAGGTATACCCACGATTATGTGTGGGAGCCTTTCAAGTTGATTTCAGACTTGTTATCCTACCCATACGTTCCAATTGGACTGTCGACTGTACCCACCCAGGGGCTGGCTACGAGTTGGTGACCTTAGTAGCCACAATCTTTAGGGTCTCACAAAAGGTGACGGTGAAGGGAAGTCTCACTGTACCTGGAACAGACGTTGGTCAAACTCACTCGGGCTCCTTGGAGGGTAAATCCACAATTACTGCGTGGAAGCTT
>ML822798.1:72940-83688 GCA_009831015.1 Picea engelmannii
ACAAATCCCTCTCTCACTGGTTTTCCCCTTGTGGGTTTTTCTAGGGTCGAAGTTAGACCGAATATCTTTGTGTCTATATTTTCTGAGTTTTGCATATTGCTGATATTTTATTTCTGCGTTGAAAACGATGTTCAGAATCCTCACGTTTCAGTTCTGAAATTTATTTTCTATTAAGTTTTTATATGCTGAAACACCGCCGAGTCATATGCTGAAACACCGCTGTGAGTATATGTTGAAACACAGTGTTGAGTCATATGCTGAAACATCGCTGTGAGTATATGCTGAAACACAGTGTTGTAATAGATGCTGAAACACAGTGTTGTAACAGATGTTGAAACACAGTGCTGAGTCATATGCTGAAACACCGCTGTGAGTATATGCTGAAACACAGGGCTGTAACATATGCTGAAACAGTGCTGAAACTGAGTTTGGCATTTAAATTTGACTGAAAAATCAGTGAGACTGAAACTGGGTTGGGATTTTGAAAAATTAACAGAATCAAATTGTTGGAAGCTCCAAGCCATGCATCCCACACCCACGCAATATCCAAAAACGAAATTATTCACTCCTGATCCCACTCTAGTTACATACCCTACAATTGTGTGGTTGCAATCACATATTGCTAATTAAAACTGCGTAGTAGGTACTATAATTTGGGAATTTTGTGCACTATACTACATCTAACTATGTTTTTTAAAAATTGAATAGTTAGAGCATTTAGCCATAGCCAGAACAAACCAACATTAGATCTGAAACACAAGGACCTTAAACTAGGACAATTACAAACACATGGAGTTCACTCAAAATTTAAGCATAAAGGTGCTAGATCCTCAATTTGAAGCAAAATGGCAGGCTTCTGTGTGTAAGATTTTAATAGAGATTTATATTCTTGTAATGATGTAGGTCATCAATGAAAATCTTCAACTAGGAAACTTTGTGCACAAAAAATCATTATGGGCCATGCATTTCAAAGGTATGTGACTTAAATTGGGAATAATATTAGGTCTTTGCATATATTTATTATGAGCATTATATGCCCAACGTTCAAAGAAATACATTACCCTCGATAGCTCTAATGATTGATAGGAATAATCAACAAGTACAATTGGCCTTCTTACCTATTATAGCTATGGGAAAGCATCATGTGGTGATTTGGGAATTACATACTGTCTGCCTACAAGAAATGACTAAAACGATGATATTTGGGATAGTTATATGAGTCGAGACTCTTTGTTATTTACACGAAATCATGGCTTCACAAATTTTGGGGGGTTTATGGTCTCGAACATTAGTTTTATGTCATGAAGTCTATCAAGTAAGTCTATATTAATTATCTAAATGGTCCTTTAATTTAAATTTTGCTGGAAATTATTGATATCTAACCAAATTTTCCTTGTCTCTACTAATCATTATTCTAAATTCAAGTAGTTTATTTACTAACTGAAATCTCTCTAAATTGAATAACTTGTTATTTGTTTGAAATTCTTAGGAGCATAAGTAGGCTCACTTTGTTTCCTGATGTGTTACAACTTTTGATGCTAAAATGCTTTTTCATAATCAATACAATGAATTTTATGTTTGAATGGCATGACATTAACTGTATATATGTTTATTTGGTTTTATCTCTCACTTGTATATTTTGTTAAGGAAAATGAGATAATTACATCCTTAATTATATTTTTACAGTTACAAGGAGTTGGTAAGTTATACTAACCTCCCTAACTTATTTGTAACTATACGTTCATATTAATATACAACACATATCAATGTGTTGTGTGTTGCAACAATATTTCTCTGTGTATTTCTTTACATGGTATCATAGAGGGTCTAGGCCTCACTCCATCACTAGAGGGCCCAAGGAGCCATGTATATGGAAAGTTGTGAGTGTATCATTGTTGTTGAGAGATGCGTGACGGTGTAGGGAAATAAATAGTCTTGCAAGGAGAAAATTCCAAAGATAAGATATCGTCAATCTACAAAAAGGGTATCACCAAAGGATTTCAGAGAAGAAGCATGGATTTGTATGCAGGAAGAATCACTTCGTCTAAAAGAGAGACACATTGATATTAATAATTTTGACAACAATCAATTTAAAACGAAAACCACCAGTAGAGTCATCGTTTGTTGTTCGTTGACATAAGAGAGTTGAAGCTTGTTTCCCTTCACTGGAATAGGAGAGTCAGAGTTGTTATTCATTGGAATAGTAGAGTCACCTCACCATGGTAAAGAAATTTCCCAAACCCTAGTCATTGTGCATAAAGAAATTTCTGGTAAATTGTTTCCCTAAAGAAATTTTTGTAGGGAATTAAAAGTTTTATGTGGTGGAAAGACTATTCATGTATACAAAGTTAGAGTAGAAAAAGTGTAGCATATAAGGAGGAAATATGACTATTCATGTTAAATGTATATCCAATTCGATTTCGAGTAAGCTCGCTAAACCATGTGAAGATCAACGAGTGAAGATATTGAATTAAATCATATGTGATGGATGTATTTGCGAATGAATATATTGAATGAAAAAGAATGAGTTGAATTATATACAATGGATGTATTTGGCTATATACAAATTATTACTATGAAAGTGTATGGGAGATATTCATTTTCATTAAAAAAATGAAAATATGTTGATGGAGGGTTTATGAAAAGGTGAAGTGGAAAATGTTTTTTTGTAATCTCCATAATATTTATGTTTTTCATGTCTTGGAATTTGGAAATGTACAAAGGTATTGAGCTTAGCTAACTCAATACATATGTAGTTATTTTTTTAGAATTAGCTACTCTAACAAATGACTCGAAAATATGGAAATCCAAGGAGAAGGTAAATTCAAGAGGAAAAAGGAAAACAAATGTGAATCATGGTGATGAGATTTGTTTTGGAATTTATAAATAAAGTTGCAAAGAAACAGAGAAGCAAGTTCAGTGAACTGATAAACAAAAAATAAGGATGTGCATTCTTGAAAGCTGGAGAAGAATGAGGATGTGCTTATGAAATGTACAATAGAGATTTGTGGTGGATGTTTGTATGTGGTGAAGTAGATGAAACCTGTTAAATCAAAGGTAAAATCCTATTTAGAGTTGAAGAGCAAGTATCGTCGACACCAAGCCATTCTGTGGACAACATTCCAACATCTAGTCTATTACCGAGGGTACAGAAGCAATAGAAACATGAAGAAACCATGAATAAGTGAGAAACATAGAGGAAAGTTGAGAAGACACCAGGAAGTGAGAAGCTAGAAAGACTCGATAAGATGGGAGCAGTCGAGAAGCCACAAAGAAGGAAGATACACAGACATGCGTAGAGACTGAAATAAAACTTTTTTTGTCTTTTTAGTCACCAAAAAATATAAGAATCTGAAAATAGAGCAAGATGACTACCTTGATATATGAAATTTTGTAATGATGCGGTGCATGATCGATTGTATTCGACACCCCAAAGGTTTATGGCCCAAATTTGTAAGCCTTTCCAAAGGCACATTGTATTCCCAAAATATTTTTAAGCCCTGTTGAGTTAGGTTTATATAGATTAGTATGTGATCGTGTAGAGCGTATTCATGGTTTTGAGCAGCTTGAAGCGCTATCCATGTGAGGGATGATACATCAAGTTGTGAAATAAACCACTGGTATAGGTAGGAGGGTGGAAGGTGTACTCATATCTAATCTTGATGGTGAATCAAAGAAGTTGAATCTTCGATTAACAAAAGGGTAATTTGAGATAGAGTAATCTCAAAGATGGTTAGGAACAAGATATGTTTAAATGGAAATTTTAAGTTATGTTTAAGCGGGAGTCTAATGCATTGATGAGAAGAAATCTTAGTCCAAGGGAAGTTGTTGATAGTGAATTTTTTATTTAATGTTATTATCGGGTGTAATTAAGGGAAAGTGTTAACGAAAATGAGATAATTACATCCTTAGTCTATTCGCTTACATGAGTTGGTAAGTTATACTAACCTATGTAACTTATTTGTAACTATACATTCATATTAATATACAACACAAATCAATGTGTTGTCTATTGCAACAATCTTTCTATGCGTATTTATTTACATATTTTGACAAATTTATCTAGTACATTATTTTTCCAAATCCACTAAAAGTGATACAAAGCCACTAAATGAAACAACCACAACAAATACTTAAAACCACAAACCCCATGTATTACTTCTCATCGGTAAGCTTTCTATAATGGATGGGCTCTCATACTCCCTTCCATTAAACGACAAGTAAACCATCTAAAAATAAGATAGGCTATCTATACACCTCCAAAACTTAACCACTAAATGAAACTGCCACAACAAATACTTAACCACTAAATGAAACCTGCAATACCTACTCCCATTTATGATTTTTGTAATGGATGGGTTCTCAAATTCCCTGCCATTAAACGATAGGTAGACCATCTAAATAAAAAAAAAGTGATATTGAAGAGACTATATGATTCAAAAAATACTTATTAGGATAATAGTGGAGTGGGGGGTCTTGAAAGCTTGTAACATTCCCTCTTCGGATATACTCCAAATAAACCAACAAATGCATATCTTCTTCTACAAAGAAAGAAGCATAAGGGGTGGAGGACATGTTATCAAGATTAAAGTGCCAAGATTCTTCGTAAATAAATGGCATATAATTATAAAACATAATCAAAATCCATGCCACTGAATAATAACTTTATAAAATAAGAAGATGCAAATCACTTACACAAGCATGAGGGGTCGTGTTCTTGTTATTGACACTAAAAGGTCGAGCTTATTCATAAAGTATAATTATAAAACATAATCTAAATCCATAGAAAAATGGAAAATCAAAATCACTTATAGATGAAAGTTCTATAAAGGTAATGCTTCGACTAACTCCTGATACAGTTATATCTTCTTCTCCAGTACTATCATTCCGCGAATTTCACTGGGGAAGACTTCACCCGATATTGGTATATTGCTGCCCTATTGAGTTTTAAGGGTGTTTTAAATTTGTATTTTAGTTGGATTTATGGATCATCTGAGTATGTAGGCTTCCACAATTAATCATAATCATGGTGTAGATAAATTTTTCTGGATAAAACTATGTATGATTTTATGAAACATCCAACGTTTCATAATAAATAATTGTATGTTCAAATGGCAAGAGATCTGTCAGGGAATTAAAATCCATCATGCCAAGGCAAATCGATGGGAGAAAATTTCCTACTTCTTGTTACTACAATGAAGACACTGGCACCATTAATGTGTCATCACCCAAAAACTCCCTATCAATGTTTCATGTGGATTCCAATGATGCCATCAATGTTGAGAGTAGTTGCTATGCCATGAGCATTAAGAGAGAGATATGCCACCAATGATTTGGAGGTGGAGAGAGCTTGCTCTTGGATTAGAGATCAAGAATATGATCAGGAGGTTGAAACTAGGAAGAAACTCAGATTGTCCAAGGAGAAATTGTTTTTTTTGGAGGAAATCTTCAAAGAGAACAACTCTCTCAATCTTATAAGTGGATATAATATACTGGATTATCATCTTAATTTTCGCAGGTATTTGTTGGAAAAGTGGAAACAAATTTCCCATGCGGTTACATGCACTAAGTTTATATTGTGCATGCATGCACAAATCTACAGTGAACAGGTTGTGTAACCATGTGATCTACTTATGATCAATTTGTGTAACTGTGTGATCGATGTTATATATACTAGCATACCCATAGAGGTGAATGTGAAATGTGTGTAGAGTGTGTGAGAAAGACACAATATTGTGGAGTGCAGTGTGTATGTGAGGAGAGGATGGTTGTATTCATGTGTTGGCTATTGTAATTCTCCCTTGAATAATAAGAATATTGATTATCATTTCCCTTGTTTTTTCCCCACATTGGGTTTCCACATAAATCACTATGCCAATTATGTGATTTGTCTCTCAGTTTAATATTCCTTGTTTATGCTCTAGTTTATTTATGTTATGTTTTACTTCTTTTTCCTAACAAGTGGTATTAGATGCACACAATTCACCTCGGCTCACCTACAACACCTACTCTACAGTTGTAGGTGTCCTATGAGCACAATAAACTTTGGACATGTTTTTGACATGTAAGGACAAGAAGACCAAAGTACTGAGGAGTCCAAATATTTTCTGAGAACCAAAAGGTGTGATTGAGTGAGTTTCAGTTCAGTGGTGCTCCCTAGGAAGTGTTAGAGGCACGTCGACGCTCTCACACTTCATAAATATATTTTTTTCCTGGATCAATGCGCCTGATTCAAGCACCATAGAGCACCAGAATGTTGACACTCCCCCATCCACACTTAGGGTGTGCTATCCTCCAAAATCGATGCCACCATGTAGGCTTACAAGAGCGTCGATCTTACAAAAACAAAATTCTCATGGTATTAAAATTTGATCGTATGAAGTTCTTGTCTTATTATGTTGACATGGCCGTGAGATTTAATTCCATGGCTGTGAGCTTTAAAAGCTAAATTTTTAAAGTTTGAAAAATTCAAGTGGTTGGATGTTTAAAAGGTGAACGTTTTTTTATAATAAAAGGCAAAGGGTTGGAAGAGGTTAGTTTTTAATAAAAGGTTTTTTAATAAAAAATAAAAATATATATATATATATTAATTAAAGTTTATATTTTTGTGGTTTAATCTTAAATATAATAATATTCCCCCACTCTAAAAAGGCTCAGTTTTATAAGCGATGGTTTTGGAGTTTTCTACTAATGGCTAAAGTGCAGAGTTCTAAGTTTGAGGTGGAGAAATTCAGCAATAAGAATAGCTTTGTGCTATGGAAGCTCAAGATGTAGGATTTGATTGTGAAACAAGGATTGCAAAAGGTGTTGGTTGGAAAGATAAATAAACCATCAAGCATGATAGACGAGGACTGGGAAGATATGGATGCAAGAGCTCTCACTACCATTCGTTTGTGTTTGGTAGATGAAGTTTCATTTAACACCATTAAAGAGAAGACAACATTAGGTTTGTGGAACAAACTGGAGAGTCTGTATATGAAAAAGTCCTTAACTAACAAAATATTCTTGAAGAGGCAGTTGTATAGCTTGCAGATGAAAGAAGGTATGGAAATTTTTTATCACTTGAATGTTTTCAATACTTTGATTTGTCAATTATCTATTATGGATGTAACGCATGAAAATGAAGACAGGGTAGTTACGCTACTGTGTTCGTTGCTTGAGTCTTAGGATCATCTGGTCATAACTATGTGGTTTAGCTCAATAGATGTCATTGATTATGACACTATTGTGGGAGATTTGTTGTCTGAGGAGATGAGGAAAATATCCAGTAAGTAAACATCAACAACATAAGCAATGGTGGTCATAGGTTGATCTACAGAAGGAGGGAAATATCAAAAAGGTACATCCAGGTCTAAGTCAAAAGATGTTAAGGGTAAGGGAAAATGTTAGTTATGTGAAAAATCTGGGCATCTAAAGAAGGATTGTTGGAAAAGACAACAAGCATCCAAAGAGGACTCCACAAAAGAAGCAAATTCATCTACAGGTATGGTTGAAGAAGTTTTTTCTGTCTGTTGTGTTTCACCACCTATGTTCACATAGAAAGTGCGGGGTGGTGATGGTTGAGTCACCGTGAAATAAAAAAGAAAAAAATCTTGTTTCTATTCATGTTGTGTTAGAACTAGTCGTGTTAGTAAAGGTAGATGTTAAAACTGTTTTACATGGAGTTTTTTGGATAGGGGGATGTATTTGGAACAACCAAAATGGTTAGTTCAAAATCACAACAAAAGATTTGTTTGCAAACTCAAGAATCATTGTATGGCATGAAGCATGCTAGGAAAATGGTACAAGATGTTTGATTCCTTCATGGTGAGCCATATTTTACAAGAAGTGAGTATAACCATTGTGTTTATGGTATATTTATTATCTTAGTGGTAAAATTTATGCTTGTAGCAAGCACAAACATGTTTGAGATCAACAGGTTGGCTCAATTGGTTAGGACGGTTTTTTATGAAGGATCTGGGAGCAAAAAAATAAATCTTGGGCATGGAAATACAAAGAGACGGGAAATATGGTAAGCTTGGTTATAACAACAAAAGTATGTGGTGAAGATACTCAGGAAATTCAGTGTGAATAATGTGAAACCGGTAAAATCCATTTGGATTTCCATTGTAAATTCTCTTCAAATTTATGTCCTAACTAAGGAAGAAGAAATGGGTTATATGTCTCAAGTATTATATGCTAGTAGGAAGTTTGATGATTGCGATAAGAAATGGTCAACATTTCACATGTAGTTGGTGTTGTGAGTAGACACATGGTAAAACCAGGTGAAGAGCATGGAAATGGGTGCTTCAAACATAGAAGCACAAGTATCACCTACAATGGTTGCAGTGATTTAGTATGTGGTTATGATTCATGAGGTTTGGAAAAGAGGAGACCTACCTCAGGTTGTGTCTTGCAAGAATGAAAGGATCTATTGGGTAAGTTTGGACAAGTATAGGATGAGGTGTTTTGTGGTGGTTAAAATGTTGTGCATTTGAATAACAATCTAGCGTATCAAAATGGGACAAGTGCATCGGTTTATAAGACAGGTTATTGATGGAGGAAGAATGGTCCATGTTGGAGTGAATCGTGTAGGAATATTCACGTAACAATATTGTTAGAGAATTTGTGGAGCTGTGATAGTGTTTTTATTCTCTTGACTTGTAGGAAAGGTGATGAATTAATTTGGGCATGATATATCAGGTAAATTGTTGTCAAGGTGGAGATTTTTGGAAAAGTGCCAACTAATTTCCCATGTGGTTGCATGCACTAAGTTTAGATTGTGCATGAATGCACACTAGAGTGAACATGTTGTGTAACTGTGTGATCTATTTATGATCAATTCGTGTAACTATGTGATAGATGTTATATATATGAGCATACCCATAGAGGTGAATGTGCAATCTGTGTAGACTATGTGAGAAAGACACAATACTGTGGAGTGCAATGTGTATGTGAGGAGAGGATGGTTGTATGCATGTGTTGGCTATTGTAATTCTCCCTTGAATAATAAGAATACCGTTTATCATTTCCATTGGTTTTTCCCATATTGGGTTTCCACATAAGTCATTGTGTCAATTATGTGACTCATGTTCTCAGTTTAATCTTGCTTGTTGATGTTCTGGTGTTTTTATGATATGTTTTTCTTCCGCTACCTAAAAGTATTATCATTTTCGATTTCATGATGTGGGCTCATGCAACATCATGGCACAATGGATATAGGAAACGTGAGGTAGTGCAGAGAGGAAACCTCATGGAGTAACAGAGAGAGAAAACATCTTGGAATCAATACTAAAAATGTTGTAGTGCATCGATTGTAGAACCTGTAAGTTGTAATTCTTCTCTAATATGTAGTAACATGTTGCCTACAGTTCATATAAGATAAACTATCAAGTGAAATATTGTCCATGCCATATTACCAAATATCAAAGAAAATATAATAAAATAACACATACTCAACCCCAGTCTTGAAAGCTATGCCCAGAAATAACACCTTAAACTCCATAGCCAATAAAAATGGAGATAAATAAAAATATATGTTTAAATTAATTGGGGAAATCAAAAATATAAGAAAGGACTTTGAATAAAATGGAATTATGGAGAGGTCAACTAGCAACTAATGTAAGTCAAAAATCCCAACTCATTGCTATAGTCCCAACTCATTACTATAGTCCTTGCACTACCCTTAGCCATGACTAATGGGGATGGTTCTGGTATCCAATGTTTTTGACAAATTAGTGATCTAAACACATAAACTAGAGTACTGTATTTAAGACGTTGCTTGAACTTTTAACTTGTTCATGGAGCGTGTGTATTTTAATAATGGTGGTAAAACTTGCATGAATGCAATGAGGGAAAGAAAACAAGTGGACAATTAGGTATTCACATGGTAGTGAATGAATACAAGGGTAAATTAAATGCTTGGAAGCATGCACAACATGCTATATGTGAGTATGCATTATATAGTGCTTAATTGATCACAACACTTATTTGAACCAAGAGAGATACAACTTTTTAATTCAAATGAGGTGAATAATTTCTATACCAATTTGTGCAAGTTTGGGGTTTGGGATTTGATCCTTCCAATGATCAGTACATTCCTTCATATTGATAAATCTAATGATTGTATTGAATAATGATCAGTACATTCTGCTTCGCACCACCAAGGTCGTCGCAGATTCCAACCCTATGAAAAAACCCTTTAAACCCCCTGTACGGCCCCCCGTACCTACCCTGCCCCAAAATTGGAAACCTATTTCTATGCAGGATGATCATACCACTAACCTAAAACTCGCACACCGTCGATCAGATACCTCGTACTCCCTGAAACTCCAAATCTCCTCTGCAATCTACTCGTCCGGTCACTGTAGCAGCAGGTACAAATGAGGTGGCAATGTGGGCCCTACATCTATATATAGGCCTTTTGCCAAACTTCCACTCAACATTCCGGGAGCCCAAGGTGTCCTTTTTTCAAACCGTCTTCAGCCACGGGATCAGCATCCCGCCACCTATGTCACGGCTGTCCTTGGGTCACTTTTCCTCCAAAGCCCCCAAGGCACCTTTTTTTCATATCATGGTCAGGTACGCACGCGCATGGTCACATTTCTCAAATACACGCTCATATCTTTGATTCTCTTCAGATATTGTTCACTTTGGGTATTTGGTTGTTATGTGCGCAGGTACTTGCTCATCGATCATCGACATCATCCCTTCAGGTATATATTCAGCACTGGCATGTAGTCTATCCCACTGTATTGCATTTACATTTC
>ML822799.1:7871-21231 GCA_009831015.1 Picea engelmannii
GCTAACCACCGGTTCGAAAACACTTGCAAGGGCACCACAAAGAACACTTAACCAATAAAAACTATGGGCAGAAAGTTACTAAACTGTTTGCTGTCCTAAAAACAGTAAAGGACAGTTTTGAAGATTGAAACTTAGAGCCAATCTCAAGGTCAAAGACAGACCTTAGTTGGCAGCCTCATAGGACCTCAGTTTTCTTCAAAAAAATCTACAATAATCCTGGTTGGGAGAAAACCTGAGGCAAGGGTTCAGAATTCAAATAATCATAAATACCTAAACTCAAATAATGACAACTCATATTTGTAGTGGACCTTATGAACCTACAAGTTTCACTTGAGGTCCTCAGAAGATGATAAGAGGCATCAATGATGCTGGAACTATGTGGTTGATGCTTTTGAGTAAGTTCCTAATGTTGATTTATATAATTTTTCTTTGCTCATTTTGTTTTTTTCTTTTTGTTTCAAGGGGATATGACATGGGAATCCATCCTAGACATATCCAAAATCAAACTGTACAGATCCATGTTATATCCCTTCCAAATATGGATCCTTTAAGAACCAAGACATATCTTAGAAGGAACTGGATCCTGATACATATCCAAGCATATCGAGGGCAGTGGGGGGTAGAGGGAAGGATCCAGTAACATAGAAACAGAACACTTATATTCAATGCTGCATACAGGAATGTCATATCACACAAACATGCAATATGAACTGTCTAATACAAAGTGTTTATGATTAGACAGGAGAAATATCTTGATTAAAATCTACAGAAACAAGTGTTAATTACTAAGCACTAGTAAAGGCAATCTAACCTCCAAAATTCTCCCACTTTTCATCACTACAATCCTGTCTGCTGTGCATATTGTGGATAGTCTGCAAAACAATCCGATAGTAGTTAGGGTTATGAAGATCAAACTGATGTACCATGTAGAGTTTGAACGTGTCAAAAAAGAAAATCAAAGATAGAAAATGTATTCTATGAACTAACCTATGCGTAATAACAAGGACAGTGCATTTTCTCTTGCTATTGCTTCGCACAATTCTTTCAATTGCTTGCTGCAGAGAGTTCATATGCAATAAGGCACACTGAGCTTAAAGAAAATGTATATCAAGCTTTGCATTTGACTGATGACAAGAATAACACGTTAAACTGTCAGTATCCAAGTAAAGGAATTTTTTATAATGGTACCTTACTAAGCATTATACCTTTACATAATTCTCACTCTCTGCATCAAGAGCACTGGTTGCTTCATCAAGGACTAAAATTGTGGGTTCCCTTAGAACTGCTCTAGCAATGGCAATACGTTGCTTCTGACCCCCACTAAGACGAGCATTATCAATAAGAGTTTTGTAACCATCTGGCAAGGACATTATAAACTCATGTGCATCTGCCTGTTTTGCAGCCCATTCTATGTCCCTTTGGCTGACTTTCTTTACACAGCCATAACTTATATTTGAAGCAATATCCATGTTGAAGAGACGTGGCTCCTGAATGTCAATAGGTTAGATACAGTACTACCACTGGCTTTTCTTATATCATTTGTTGCCTGAAGCTTTTCATTAGAATACGTATCTGTACCTGGCTCACAACTCCAATTTTTGACCGGAACCACTTCACATCAAGTTCGTTCAGAGGAATACCATCAATTAGTATCTGCAAAGATGGCTTACATCAACTGACTGGTAAGAAAAATGCAGCTGTTTTGATGGTACAAATTCAAATATAGCAGTTGTGTGTCTCCACCCCACCAAAGAAAAAACAGTCTACTAAGAAAGCTAGAAATGCTTTGCATGGCCATGTAATGAGGCAGAATGGAGCAATAGAGAAGTAAAGGTCATCCACATCAAGTAAAATTCTGCTCCAACCAAAAAACCGAGATATTAACAAGTACTTCACTATAAGATGCACTTGCTGTAAATTAGAAGTATAACAAGAAAGTAAAGAAGTCAATACAGGAAATAGAGATTTCCAATTACGAATTTGTGTTATTTGCAATTCAAAATAATAAAAATGGTTTACAACAGAACCAGTTAGAATGCTTTATCATAGATTATAGACTTGGTCCACATCTTTATGGCATGTCTTCTTTCTGGAGTTATTTAAACAGGAAAGAAAATAAATTAAGTTCCTGAAGGTCAAAAAGGCCCAGATTCTCCATTGCCTACTACTCACACTTCAGAAAAACACATAACCCAGAGAGTGGTTTCTACATTTCTTCAGAGTCTATTTTAAGCAATGTTGTCAGACTCGGACTCTTTTAAGACTCTTTTCATTGATGACTCTTGAAGACTCTTTTCAGACTCAGCAAGGAGAAAAAATACTCGAATTAAAATTTAGAATTTAAAATTTAAATTTCGGAGTCTTGGGGAGTCTCGAGGAGTTTCAGAGGAGTCTGGCGAGTATTGAGGAGTTTTGAGGAGTCTTGGGGAGTCAGGAGTATTACAGAGTCTTTGGGGAGTGACTCTTTTCAATGGTGACTCTTCAAGACTCGGGAGTCCAAAAAGAGTCTGACAACACTGATTTTAAGGATATGCATGCCACATTTATAGTTTAACACTTGTAGAGACCCAGTGCAGAATCTGCATCATTGACTAAAGGAATGCAATGACAATGCAGCTGAAATATGGTCATTATTTAAGCCAACACCATTTCAACTATCGGTTGTTACCAAACTAAAAATCCCATTCCATCCGGATGGTATCATGCACAAGAAAGATTAATATTTCATGTGTATCTATAACAAATTGCAAGTAATGTGTGTCTGAAGCAGAGTTGGCCTTATAAAGAGAATATGATAGGATTGTGTACATTAAGAAGATACATGACCCTTAATAAATATTTATTAATTATTATTATTCTGTATTTGGTAGTAAATATATCAGTTTTGTGTGTGTGTGTGCGTGTGTGTATAAAACAAGTCCCCTAGAGTTGCTTCAACCTTTAAGCAGTATGCGACTTGCTTTTGTCAGCATTTAACATTAGATGAGGTTGAATATACTTTCAAAGCTCCTAGTATCCCTGAGGAACACTTGCTTAGAGACATTCTGACATATTTCCTTTAGAGCATTACTTCAGTTGATTAATATGTTTCTCTTTCTAAGAAGATGGACTTTGTTGTGTAGTGAAAGAGATTTTATTTCCTAAAGTCTGTAATGACATCCTTCTAATTTGAAGGCTAGGAAATTAGGATCCAAGTTCATACCAAAAGTACAAAGAGACTTGTGCCATTGAGCACATACCATAATGTCAACTCCAGGTCATGGAAAAAATGAAGATGCTATTTTGAAGTTTCCTATTATCTATAAAACTTAGTGACACCTTTCAGATCAGAATGCAAAATTTGAATTGTCAATTCTTACTTGGAATTCTCTTTTTAGGTGAACAAAAGAGTTCAAATCCTAGGCCTTCTTCAGATTGATAAAATTGTGTGCTATCAGAGTTGATAAACATAGTGAGTTGCTATTAACTCTACTACAGATTTTTAGAGTATCTTCATCACTATTGCTTCAGGCACCATTTAATATTTGTTTGTTGGAGGCAAGTGAGCTTTGTGGAGGAACTTTTTCTTCTAGATTAGTGAATCTCTGAAACAAACTCACAATAAATGTTTTCCAAGTGACTAAATTACCTCAAGTTCTTGTTGCCCAACAAGTTACAGACAATATGTGGGTCCATCCAAATGCAAAGAGGTGATAATGCTACGTTTTCCTCACTTTTGGTTAGGTGAACATCAAAATAACATCCTATTTTATTAACCCAGACTGTGGCTTCTCTAGAATTTGCTCCATTAAATTTAGTTATTTATTTATTTGATGGCCGTGCATATGATGCCGTTTGTAGCAAGGGCATCAAAGAAGTTTCATTTTTCCTAATTCCTTGAAGCAGCTTGAAGGATCATTTTTAATGATGCTAAGCTTTGATTATAGAGTTCAAAGATACCCCTAGTTCAATTGGGCCTTTAGGGCCTGTTGTGATGGCCCAACCAGTGTTACCAGGAGGATCCTCCTAGGGGGCACTCCCACACCCCGGAACCATGCTCCGAACGAGAGCATCCAAGGAGCATGCTACCTAAAACTAGGAGTGCGCTCTGGGGCTCCCTAGCACGCTCCCTAGCACTGTGGGGAGCATGGTGCTCCCTGGGACACTCCCGGAGGAGGGAGCATGCTCCCTAGGCCGCTTAGACACTCTCGCGAAACATGAGAAAAACACTTTTTAAATTTTTTCTCTTAGACGCGGGAACTAGGGGATGTTTAGGGTTTAGGGCGAGCTCAAGGGAGAAATAAAAGCACTTCTCCCTTGATATTTTCCTCATTACATTCATCTTTGTGTACTTGAGCTTGGAGTGGGCAGCTTGGTCTTCTAGCTGGTTTTTGAGGAAGGAAAATTTGTTAAGAAATGGAATAGAAAAGACAAGAAACAAGAACTTGGCAGAAAAGACTTAACCCATTCTCAACACTTGTATTCATCTCATGATATCAATTTATAGTAAATGTATTTGACCACCTCTAGATCTAGATCTCACTGACAACTCATTAGTGGATAATGACAACACCTCGTTAGTAGATAAGGGTGACAATTCATAAGAATGTGGTCTCAGACTTTGTGATTGTCTAGGGACTCACAGTCTAACATTCCCCTCCTCAATCACAAGTCTGAATAATTGTACCAATAACACAACAATAACTAGTGGATAAACTCGTATCATTTTTAATCTTCGATCTGAAACTTATGAACTGAGATTTAATTAAGATATGCTTGAAAAACCGCCAGTATGGATGATAATGGTTCATTTGGAATGAACTTTGAAAGAGAGTAGAATTTTTGAAAGTGAATATTTGCCATGTCTAAACATTCACTTGGTAATTAGTGAAGAAACATTATCACCATTTTGCTATCAATGAACAAATAGGATCACTAAATTTAGAACAACACCCCAATGAAGGTTGAGGAGATCAATTTCTATGCTAGAATTCCCAAATGTTGATTAAATTTTGATTGATAGGACTTCGAAACTTGAAGCCTGCCTATCATCATTGATATTCCCCCCTGTCAAGTGTAAGGTGAGAAGTATGTGGAAGGGATCCAAGCTTGAGCTATTGGATTCTTCTGTTCTTCAATGGTTCATCATTGTATCTGGTGGTTTTGTTGGTTGACCACTAACCATTTTGACTTGATTGATGAGGTGGTTTTGGTTGACCACTAATCATTTTGATTTCATCAATGTACTTCCCCCCCTAAAGGTGAAAGAGAGAGTTCAATATAGTCTTCATTAGTGTACTCCATGTTGAGATTATGTACCTTGGGAGGTGTTACCCATGTGTTTGTGAGCTCCTAAACACATGTGGGAAGTACTATGTACTTTGAGCCTTGTACTTTATGTCTAATTTCACTTTGACTTAGGAGATTTAAGTCAAAAGTGAAATTTGGTCATTTATGCCTAAAATGACTATTAATTCACTTCGTGTGTGAATTAGGAGACATAAAGTGAATTTAGGGAACTTAACCCAAAGTGGGTTTGAGAGTGAGATTTTTTTGGAGAGATCTCAACCTTTGATTAGACTTGAGATGGGATGATCTCAACTGTCCATCATTCAGGATTCCTTATGGAGGTTCAAGAGGGGTACAAAGGAGGAGTAAGAGTTCATTCACTCATTTGTTCACTTGGAGAGTTTGAGAGAGAGCATGAGCATGAGGTTTCAGGCATTGTGTGAGGCTAGCTTGGGCGCTCCCTTCCATGGAGATAGCCATCATACTTAGGGCTTTGTTTATTTAGTGGGGAGATTCCTGCTTGGAGGAGGGCGCATCATTAGTGGGGAGTGTTGAAATATTGTAACTACAAAGAGTATTATATTTATTTATTGAGTCATTATTCATTAGATCAATCCCCTTTTGTGGATTGATCATGTCGTGCATTGTAATTGACCAAATCCCCTTTTGCGGATTGGTCAAATCCTAATTGTATTATGAAAATTAAGAAGTTGGCCCCCAGGCCTAATTAACGTGGTTTTAACCACTAAGAAGACAAGTCGGCCCTGCCCAGTGAAGAGACACCTTTCCAGCACCTGCCAGTTTGTATAAATAAAGGAAGCCAATGCCTCATTTGATCACTCACTCATTCCCTCACTCAATGCGCAAGTTTGGTAGTTGCAGTTGGGAAAAGAAGGAAGAGAGAGGCACATTGCTCAGTGGAGGATATTCTCTAGTGTTTGGTTTATTGTCTTGGCATTGTATTGGCTATCTATATTAAAGAAGTTTTTACTGGGTTTTCTCCCCCATGAGGGTTTCCTGAAAATATCCCTGATTCAGCTGATCTGGATATCTACTATTGATCTAGAGTTTTGTCTCACAGATCTGATACTCTGGGGGTTTCTGGATGCGTTTTATCTTCAAATCTGATACTCTGGGGGTTTCTGGATGCGTTTTAGTTATGTGCTTGAGATGTTTTGTGATTGTCGGATGTGCATGTTATACATTATGGTTTAAACAATATATATATGATGCATGCAGAAATAAGGAACAACAATCCTCCAATAATATGTATTATGAGATTTAAGCAGGGAAATACAATGAAATACTGGAAATATAGAAAATAGTCATCAGTTAGATCTCATGGATCGTCACTGGAATACAAGCAAATAACATAAAATACCCGTGGCCAAAAGATGAAGGCAGACCGATGGTTCCGGAGAAGCACGGTAACCGCTACAAACTGGAAAACTCGTCCGGAAGGCTATAACCGACGGAATTAGCTGGAAACTGTGTCAATAGAAGCGCCATGGCCTCTAGACTGATCTTGGTGACTGTCGGATGAAAGATCTGCCCTCTGATGCTCCGGATCTCATCCCCTTGGGGTCTACGCACCTCCTGGGCTCTCTGGATGCGCCCAAATGATTCCACCAACGAAATCGGCTGCTATATGACTCAAAATGTTTACCCTGGCAAATGCGGAACTGGGTCAGAAGGGTTTCCCCAGATCCGCTCTGATGCTCTGTTTATAACCCCAATTGTCCTTCCACAAGAGTTGCGCCCTGGATGGTTGAATGTTGCACTCTGAAGGATTCCACCGTCATAATCTGATGGTAGGTGGCTCAATCTATACGACCTGGCTAGATCTCAACTAGGTCGGAAGGAATCTGCAATCCCATCTTTGATCTCGTGCAGCTACACAAACCCTCTATCTGACCTTGCACCCTCACTAGCTGAGTTGTGCAACAATGCAAACTGGATACTCCTGAATCGCACGGTGAAATACCTGGATGGTATCTCCGATGGGCTAGGGTGTGTCTCTCAACACCGTAACCAATCAATGGTGGTGGTTTCCTCCAGAAATCCACAAAACAGTAGAAGTTGAATCTCCTCCTCCTCTGGGAACTCTCAACATCAAATCATAACATAGCATGATGAGGAATTAGGTCGAATTCCTCCCTTTATACTCTTCCCAATCTAATTCACCATTGACCTCACTTAAGCTAGGCGCTTTTCCTCCTAAGGTGAGTAATTAATTAATTAAGTCCCCCCTTAACACCTTTTCATTCTATTTCTCCGTTGACTTAGGCTTAAGTGACATTTCCTATTTTTTTGGCTTAATTCATCGTTTAGCCATCAATTCTCCCTTATTTCTCCTCTAGTTCCCTCTTTGTGCTTGACTATAGTCTATGGGAACAGATAGACTACTAAGTCACTCCTTGTTGACCTACTCTTGGGAACGAGACATCACAATCCTCCCTTCCCGAGATTGCTTGTCCTCAAGCAACATCAATCCTGGGTGCTGCAAAATATGCTCCCCCTCCCACGTGGCGTCCTCCACTGGAAGTCCCCTCCATCTAACAAAGCACGCCCTAATGACCTTGTTTCTCAACCTGCGCTCTCTTTGCTCGAGCACCTCCTTTGGCACTAGCTCCAACTGGCCCTCCTCGTCTAAGGGTGGCAACTCCTCTGAAGTGTTGATCTGCTGTCCCACTGCCTTTTTGAGGCAAGAAACGTGAAAGACGTTATGAATCTTGCTACCTTCTGGTAGCTCTAGCTCGTATGCCACCTCACCTACCATTCAAATGACTTTGTAGGGCCCATAAAATCTTGGCTTCAATTTCTTTGCCCCACTCCTCTTCAAGGAGGACTGCCGGTATGGCTGTAACCACAGAAAAACCAAGTCCCCAACCTTGAAACTGCGCTCCACTCTATGCCTGTCTACATAGATCTTCTGCTGGTTCTGTGCTACCTGCAAGTTTTCCTTCACTACCCACAGAATCCTCTGGCTCTCCTCCACCCAATCTTTGGCCCCTGGGACACTGTTATCTCCAAACACAGTCTCCACAAAAGTGGGTGCATCGTATCCATATAATGCTCTAAATGGTGACATCCTAATAGACATATGGTGAGTCGTGTTGTAACAATACTCACCCATGTGCAACCACTTCACCCATGTGCGTTGTTGTCCTCCCACATAGTTCCTCAGATATCCCTCCACCCATTTGTTGACAATCTCCGTCTGTCCATCTGTCTGGGATGGTAGCTGGTACTCGTGGCTAGCTCTGTGCCTGTCAACCGAAATAGCTCCTACCAAAATGCGTTGATGAAGTGCCCATCCCTATCACTGACTATCTACCTAGGTAGGCCATGCAACCAGAATACCTCTCTGAAAAACAACTCTGCTACCTGGATGGCCTTGTAGTCCGTGGGTATGACAAAGAAATGTGAAAATTTGGTCAGTCTGTCGACCACCATGAATATACAGTCCTTGCCCTGCACTCTAGGAAGGCCTGTAATGAAATCCATAGAAATGCTCTCCCATTTCTACTCTGGAATGGGTAGAGGCTGAAGTAATCCTGCTGGGTGTGTCTGCTCGGACTTGTTCTGCTGACAAGTCGTGCACTCCCGGATGTGCTGCAGTACATCATCCTTGAGACCCTTCCATGAGAATCCCTCCCCGATCTGCCTGTAAGTTTTGAAGTACACCTGGTGCCCTGCTGCAGGCGAATCATGACACACCTTCAAAATCTTCCCCTTTAAGGTAGATTCCAGAACCAAGTAGATCTGGTCCTTGTATAAAATGACATCATCTAGTACCCGATATCTATCATCAACCACTTGTCCATCCATCACCTCACAAGCAAATTTGTTTTTGGAGTATTCCACCAACAAATGTGCTTTCCAATCTGTGCAAATGTCCATCATCGAACACCCTAGTGGCCTCCTAGACAAGGCGTATGCTACGACGTTCCTTTTTCCCTTGACATACTCAATGTCAAAGTCAAAGGCTTGGATCTTTGAGACCCACTTCTATTGTCTCTCACTGAGGTCTTTCTGATCCAGGAAATACTTGAGACTGTTGTGATCAATCTTCACTACAAATCTGCTACCCACCAGATATTGCTTGAATTTGGTTAAGGCGTGCATGATTGCTAGCATTTCTTTGTCGTAAATAGGATAGAGTCTCTCCGACTCGCTGAGCTTCCTGCTCTCAAATACAATGGGGTGGCCTCCCTGCATCAACACTGCTCCAATCCCCACCCCTGATGCGCCGCACTCCAAGACAGATGGTTGCGAGAAGTCCGGAAGGGCTAGAACATGGCATGTGCTCATAACCTCCTTCATCTTCTCAAATGTATGTTGTGACTCCTCTATCCACTGAAAGGCACCCTTCTTGGTCAAATTTGTGAGTGGTGCTCCTAACTGCGAAAACCCCTTGACAAACCTCTTGTAATAGCTACACAACCCAAAGAAGCTCTTCAACTCTGTCAAACTCCTGGGTGTTGGCCAATCCAAAATGGCCCTGATCTTCTCCTGACGCACCTGAACCCCCTGTGCACTGATGATGTGAACAAAGTAAAGCAACTCTATCATCCTGAACTCACACTTGGATTCTTTGGCGTAGAGTGTCTGTGCCTCCATGATGCTCAACACCTCCTCCAAGTGCCCCATATGCTCCTACCATGTCTTGCTGTAGACCAAAATGTCATTGAAGAAAACCAAAACTGATTTCCTCAATTGCCCCCTGAATATGTGGTTCATACAAGACTGGAATGTAGCTGGTGCATTGGTTAGCCTGAATGGCATAACCAGAAACTCGAAATGGAAAAAATGGCACTACCATCTTCTCTATGTCCTGCTCTTGGATGCTGATCTGATGATATCCAGAGCGTAGATCAATCTTCGAGAAGAAAACTGCCCCATGCAACTCATCCATCAATTCGTCAATGCGAGGGATATGATACCGGTTCTTGATGGTTTTCTTATTCAAGGCCCAGTAATCGATGCACATCCTCATGGTACCATCCTTCTTCAGGACTAAGACAACTGAAGAGGCGAATGGACTGCTACTAGGTCTGATGTGTCCCATCGCTAACAATTCCTTGATTGCTTTTTCTATCTCATCCTTGAACCTCTTAGGATGACGATATGGTGGGATGATCATGGGTTTGGCCCCCTCCTCCAATTCAATGGTGTGCTCAAATCCCCAGTTCGATGGTCTCCCTGGTGGAATCGAACCAAAAACCTACTAATGTCGTCCCATCAAGTTCCTAATCTTTGTCTGATCCTGCTGTCGACCCTGAGAATCCTTCTGTGTAGTGATCAAGCACTCTGCGGCAAATTCTACCTCCCCATGCCTGAAGATCCTCTCCATCCTCTTGGCTGAGACTGTCCTGGGTGCTCCTGTCGACATTCCCCTCAGTACAACCCTCTTTTCGTCATTGTCCTCGAACACCATCTCCAAGGTTTGGTAGTTAGTGGTGATTTTACCCAAGGTGATCAACCACTGGACTCCCAACACCACATCTGTGTCTGATAGGTCAACCACATAAAATGTATCTCTCACGGTGTAGTTTCCTAACTTGATCTCCAAGTCCGAAACTCTGTCTAGACACTCCACTGTATGGCCATCAGCTACTGCGACATCAAATCCCTCAAACTCCTCTGTCTGAAGGGCCCGTCTCAATACCAATGAAGCGTCGATGAAGTTGTGGGTGGCCCCACCATCTATCAGGGCAATTTCCCTTCACCCTCGAATAGTCCCTCTGATCCGGAGGGTGTCGTACCTGGGAACACCAGAAAGGGTCACTACGACTCCTCCCTTTGCTAGTTTCCGTCTGCTAGCCTACTCAGTAGGCTGTGGAACTATCGGTGGGTGGGCCCCTGCTGATGTCGGTGGTCTACGGGGAGGTTGCTCCTCTGCCTGCTCTGACTCCTCCTCTGAGCTAGTGGATCTGCTGTCCTGCTCCTCCTCCTCACTGTCCACACTGTCTACTGCCACCTCAATATAGTGAATCTCTCCCTTGCCCATGCACTTGTGGCCTGGGACCCAAGGATCTCTACAGTTGAATCAAAGCTTCTTCCTCATAAGCTCTCGCCTCGTCTCATCATCCAACTTCTCCTTTCCCTTCCATTCCCTCTAGACTGGCTTTCGGTCTCGATCCTTCTGTGGTATGAAGGGTTTGGAAAAAGGTTTAGTTTTTGGCACTGAGTCTGCCAAATCTTTAGTGCGTAGGATGGCATCCTGCAAGGTGTGAGGCCGGTATGCCTTACCCATCCTCTCAAGGGTTCTGTGAGCCCTTCTGTGAATAACATGATCAACCGGGGCTCGGATATATCTGTCACTGCCACTGCTACTCGCTGAAACTCTGAGATGAACGCCTCTGTTGTGCCAGTTTGTCTCAACTGGGCTAGGTCTCTGAAATGGATCTTTGGATCCCTCCTATCAAATCTGTCCATGAGTCTCTGTGAACTCCCTGTAGGAGGTGATGCGACTGTGGCCCAATGTCACTAATCCATGATACGACCACTTGTGTGCCTCACCCTCCAAGTGTAAGGTAGCGAAACTGATGGCCTTTGTCTCGATCATCTGGTTGAGCTTGTAGTATGTGTCTAGCTTCTGTACCCAAGCTCTGGCGGTGCATTTGGATGATCCATCGAAATAAGGTATGGTGAGTTTACCAACTTTACAGATGAAATCCATATTATGCCCCTGCTGCTACTGCGGTCCTCTCTGAGGCTCTCTGGGGCGGTTCCAGAGTCTGAGTCCACAATACTCGACTAGGGTCATGTCTTGATGGAAGTCACGGCCCAATGTTGCATACTCCCTCCGATACTTTGCAATGTCCTATGCATGAGTGGGCGACCTCGGTGCTATCGACAGCTGTGCTGCTATTGGGGGTGCCCTCTGGAAACTGGGAAACAAATTTGGGAATCCTACTCGAAGAA
Source organism: Picea engelmannii (assembly GCA_009831015.1). NCBI lineage: Eukaryota > Viridiplantae > Streptophyta > Pinopsida > Pinales > Pinaceae > Picea > Picea engelmannii. The sequence continues at coordinate 20,070 of ML822799.1, forward strand.
GTGTATGTGCGAGTAGGTGACTGAGGTCTACTGCCTGCTGCTGAGTTCCCCTGTGCTGCATGTGGGGCTGGTGTGCCTGGGGTGCCCACTATGGCTAATATATCAGCCACCTGTGCCAAAGACTGAGTCATGGCCCACTGACTAGCTAACATATCACTGATAACTTGCATGAAGGTTGCATCTGGATCCATGGGGGCCTTACCATTGCCCTCTGGTCGCTCATATCTGTCTCCTAGCATCCTCTCTGCCTCGCGCTCAACCTCACGTTGTTCCCTTCTCTCTGCTTCCCTGTGCGCCTCTTCCTCTTCCTCTTAGCTGGGAGGGAAAGGAGGAAAGTCAGGTCTAGGCCTTCTTTCCTTGCGCCTGTTGTAAGTGATATATTCGTCACCTATGTGGTCACGACCATCTGGGTCTTCTGCTGCACTCATCATCTTTAGTCACAGGCTGGAAGGACTAAAGCTCTGATACCACTGAAATATCCCTGATCTAGCTGATTTGGATATCTACTGCTGATCTAGTGTTATGTCTCATAGATCTGATACTCTGGGGGTTTTTGGGTGCGTTTTATCTTTAGATCTAATACTCGGGGTTTCTGGATGCGTTTTAGTTATGTGCTTGAGATGTTTTGTGAATGTCGCATGTGCATGTTATACATTATGGTTTAAACCAGTGTTGTAAATGTCGGCGATATAACGGATATGTCGCGACATTTCCCGAAATTTTAAGGCTGCCGAAATTTTCGTTTTAATATGTTGCGACATTTCCGACACTTTAAAATGTGTCGCGACACTATCATTAACCCGCGACACTTTCACATTAACCCGCGAGTCGATGGAAAGTGTCGGCCTGCTCAATTTTTTTGCCAAAATTAAAATGCGTGAGGGGTTTTAAAGCCCGCGGGTAGCTTTTTCTGTTTTCTATTTCACTTGTGAAGTGTGAGAGAGCAAGAGAGGTGTGAGGAAAACCATTTTGCATCTATCCAAGGAGGAGAAAGACAAGGATTTTGCTTCCATTAGCGTCAACGAAGAGATCAAGATTTCCAGGTATGATCAAAAACGTTTTTTTTTTCATTTGTTTGAAGATTTGAACTTTCTTTTTTTTATTTTTAGAGTTAGGCTAGGGTTTGCATTGTGCAATGTGCCTCTTCTTATTGTTTTTGAAT